>OY757251.1:2739832-2943349 GCA_963584085.1 Pyrausta aurata
CCTAAAGAAACGTAGCATACAAGCTATTTGTTGTTACCACCAACTGTCCGTGAAAATCATTCTACTAATATAATAAATGTCAAATTTTGTGAGGATTGCATAAATGGATGTTTGTTACTCCTTCACGCAAAAAACTTCTGAATAAAATAGTTCATACACTGGAATAGCTCATAGGCTTTATAATTCATATTGATATTTAGTTCTGTCTTCACATTAGAGCGACAGCAGTTATTCCCATATATAGGAAACAGCGGCGCTGTCATTTATGTTTGAAATTATCAGCATCGCGCGGATGCTAAATCTAAATGAGATCCAATATTTACGCGCCGCGGAGAGCCGCTAGTAAATAAGTGTGTATTGCAGGATGACGAGAGCGGCGTGGTGGTCTGCAGTAGAGCAGCTCTTCTTCAGCTGAGTCCGAACTGCGTGGTGGTGGTGCGGCGCGGGAAGCTGCCGCCGCGGCTCTACCGCAACATGCTGCCCGAGCTGCCGGCCGTCGCGTGCCGCAGCTGCCGACACGTAAGTGCACAAATCAAATCGAATTCAATTCATCAAATGAGTGATCAATTCTATGACAGTTCGAGTTTTTTTACCTTAATGGAGTATCTGATCCGTTAGTTGTTTTTCCCCCCACGAATGCAAATAATGCAAACACACACATACACATAAACACACACACACTCACATTCAATCAAATACACTTACACTCTCACAGTTAGGCCAGTGTTATTTAATTTCCAATATGTTTCATTTCTCTTTTTCATTATTGATCCCTAGTCATACACTTTTAACCTACCTGCTGTATTATGTATCTATGGGCGGAGGCCTGGCGACCTGTATCACCGGTTTTTTTAGACCTATTTCAGGCACCAGCCTCTCGCACGTTGGGCACCTTATAAATTAAGAACAACTAATTTTGTACTTGTTACTTCCCTAATGTGCCAGAGAGAAATAAATGATTTATTTATTTTGGAACACAGAAACATAAGTTTTTTTTCAATTTCAAAGTCAATTTTTTTTATTGCTATTAAGTTTCACTCTCTGTTCTTATACTCTCATTGTTTCGGTGAGACAGCAAGCCGGCATGACCGGTAAGAGATCAGGCGGAGGACCAACGGCTTCACGTGCGCACTGAGACATGGGGATGTTATCACCACCAACTTCCCGACTCCGAGCTATTTCTGAGTATTTCCAATGCCGAAAAACCCAAAAAAATCGGCATTATGTAAAATTGATCGAAATGACTTAAGCCATCACGCGAGAATCACTTCATTGGACGACGACACAACAAAACTACATCCAATTTTAGCAGACCATAATCATAAAAGACGTGGTATACAGTCTTCTTTGCTGCATCGATGACTAGCTGATCGCATTTGTATTTTTGTAGCATTGTATATTCAAAATACTTATGCATACCTTATAAGTAGTACTATAATACAGTAGGTACTCTCTTTCCAGCTGTTCTACATGGAAGACTACGAGATACAAATGGTGACAAAAGGCCACTGTCCGTTCTGCCGGCACCCCAAAGACGAGGCTCCGGAAGACGGGGCGGAGGACTCGCTGGTCAACGGGTCCAGCTCGTCCCCCGGCAGCCCCAGCAACGAACAGGGCTCGTGGCACTGATATAACTGCATGTAAATAGTTTATTTGACACTCACAGTGTTATTTTTACTTATTAATAAGAAAATTCACCGAACATATCTAATCTAACCATCTCGGGCCCTATTTTTGAATCAATCGCTTGGATATGGCGAGTGATTTTCGTTCGAAAACGAGTTATTTTCTGATGACTTTTAATTCTACTTCGATCGAAAATCACTCGCCATCTTGAAGCGAGTGATTCAAAAATAGTCCCCCTGAGCTGCAATGCATTGAATTCAACCATGCGATATTCTTGGGCCCTTTTGAATTCGTTACCGCGTGATGTCAGCGAGGACTACCTGAACTTTATTGCAACATTAGGCAGATGTAGCCTAGGAGTCGGGCTACTTCTATACGTATATAAGCTTTAAGAACTGGTTGAGAAGAATAAGAGTAAGATACTCATAGCCTGAATTTTGTGTACAAATACAGAGGATAAACAGATCTTCTTTTCAACATCTGCAATTAATATTTACCTGAAATGTGAAAAGTGTCAAAATTAATTAACATTCTGAAATACCTTAAAATACAATACAATTGTAATTACTAGCTGCACAAATTGTAGGGTATTAATCACTTTAGAAAATGAAATGAACAAATTAAGAGTATACAGTTTTGTACGGTATAAAGGACTTATATTATTTTACGAGTATTTATGTGATAATATTATTTAGGGTCGATTTTTCAATGGTCAGATAAAACGTAACAGACTAAATTATTTTAAAGCCACAGATTTGATAAAGTGACAGTTACGTTTGAGTGCTGACAATTAGGTGACGTTTTCAAATTAGCCATATTGTATTTTGATCTACGAATATTTCATATCTGACTATTGAAAAATCTGCCCTCAGACTTATAAGTGGTACATTATAATATTGATCCACCGCATACTAATATAATCGTAATACGATTATATTACTAATATAATCGTATTATATCATTAAATAATCGGCTTAAGCTGTACCTATCTAAGGAATTTATAAAATGCATTTAGTCATAGCTTAGAAAAAAAAACCCTGTGATTGATTTTCAGTCCGTCCATATTTGTAAGTTTAATTATAGGATTGAAAACGACCAATCGAATAAGTTTACTGTAACTACAAAGAAATCCAATGATAATTAGGTCTGTAAATTTTGATATTTATCCATTATATTAAAACGTCCGTCCAAATCCACACTAATTTTTAATCGTTAATCGTTTCCAAAACCGCTATGTTTTGGTTTTAATTTTACATTGATACGGATTTCATAGATTCCCGTTATAAATTTATAATTTAACTGTTAAGTTTGTAAGTATAAACCTAAAGTACCTATTTTAGTTAATTTTATATGTCCGTGGCACAAAACTTCGGATTGACGATCCAATGTAAGTATTAAAAAAGTTTTAAATACGTAGAGTAAGTAGTTGTAGCATGTAAGAAATTGATCTCTGAATGCATTATTGTTTGTGTAATAATTATATTTCTTAATTAGTACCACATATTGTGATATATACCACCGTCCTAAATGAGAATTAATTGAAATAAATGTACCTATGTAATTTTATATTTGGTGTATTATTTATTTTCCAGTTTTAAAGTTCAGTAATTTCGTAGAAGTTGTATTATTTTTACGGCCTGTTTCACATTATCTGAATAAGTTCCCATTAACGTTCTGTCCGTTACTTTATACGAAATGACGTTCCATATTAGAATTATTCGTTGGTTAGTGCTTATTTGTCGATGGTGACGCAGGCCCTTAGTTGACTAACTGCTGATTTCGGCAGATTACTTGGAACAACGACGGTTATTCAACAAAAATTAGTCCAGCGGCGGTGACTATGCATCTAGCTTCTGTAAGAGATAGAATCGTATATGCCCACTGAACGGATTGACAGGGTTCTGTCTCATCGTTTTAAGAAACGACAGCGAGCTAGAACGTATTTTGCAGGCGATGGTCTTGGTCGGTGACGAAACAGTCTATTGTGGGCAAGGTGTCATAGTTTTCAATACAAATAATATTGTTTTTTTACAATATTTTTAACACTCACAATTTTTTTTTAATATTGTTTTTTTAATATTTTATTCTTAAAAGATGAAATATGAAACCAAAAATTGCGCACGGGCGGGACTCGAACCAGCATCTTTCTGGCTAACCGGAGAATAAGAATTTCTCGCGGTCGGACCGACAGCACGGCAGCTCAATTGGAAGAGCAGTTGGCCCGGTTAGCCAGAAAGATGCTGGTTCGAGTCCGGCCCGTGCGCAATTTTTGGTTTCATATTTTATCTTTTAACAAATAATATTTTTTGCCCGATACGTTCCTAGCACGGTCAAGGTTTGCTACGGGGTAGCGAGCAAAACCTTTATTAGGAAAAGGCAACTATTGCTGGGATGTTACACTAAGGCAGAGCAGTTTTATTGCTGAAAGTGTAACATATTACACATTTGTTTGAACTTATTAATGTATCTATTCATGAGTAGGTATAACTGACTAAACTAACTAATCTAAGCTGACTGATAAAGTTTAAAGCGTCTGGAGCCCTATTTTTGAATCATTCGCTTCAAGATGGCGAGTGATTTTCGTTCGACGTAGTGTCAAAAATCATAGAAAAAAATCGTTTTCGAACGAAAATCACACGCCATATCCAAGCGAGTGATTCAAAAATAGGGGCCCTGATTATAAAATGACAAATCAAATCAAATCAATCATTTATTTGCCAGAATACACAAAAGTATGCAAGTAACAAACTGCAGGTCTTAAAAGTAGGTAGTAGCTGTATTCAGCCTGCATGCAGGCGTGCAAATATTTATAAATGTCTTCACAAATTAACAAACAAGATTGCTTTTATATACATGGTTGCTCACAAATAGGTGACGGTGACAAATTAATTAGTCACAGTGTATTTTATTCGACGAATATTTATTATCTGACTATCGAAAAATCAGGCCTTAGTAGAAAAGAAACGATTACGAGACGAAAATAATTGAATTGAAATAAACAAAACGAAAGAGGATCAAAAAGTAAAGCTCAAAGTCAAATCACAAATTAACTTGACGAAAATATAAGTAAATCTTTTGAGCCTTGCAAACGAAAAATAGACTAGATAAGATAAGATATATTTATTTACTTAAACATGTGTACAGTACATAGTTTTTACAAACACAGTAGCAGAGATGTTAAAAACTTTTCATTGATATCAACATGTTTTACCGAAATTCGGCATGTAAATATATAATGTCAATTTTAGTTTTAAATTTGGGCAAATAACGTGTTGTAAGTAACGTGACTGCTGTGTTTCGAAATAGCCTAACTCAATGTCTGCCTGCATTGTCGCGGCAATTTCACTGATGAGATTGCTTATCCTAGAGGCCTAGAGATTAGGGCTGAACACAAAGCGGTGAAGCCATACGTATACCTACTCATATCTTTACTCTAAAATCACGATTATGCTGCGATAATTTGTCCGTTTATTCATCAAACCTTAAACGTGTAAAACACTATTTTACAGTCCATTGATAATTAATTATTCTACCTTGGCTTGCCTGGATTACTAACAAGTTAAGTTGTAAACACGTGCTACAATTACAACCCTATTGTTTCTCGGTGCTTAATCACATTTACCAAACCAGCCAACACTCGGCTAGAGCTCTAATAGGACGAGACACTGATCTTGAATCAGTAATTGATTAATGAAATGTGAAATGTACATAGCATACCTACTCGTATTTAGGACTATAGTCACTGATGTGATGCCTATCCTAATAATCTGAGTTGTAAATTCTTGGTAAGTACGTTTTGCAGTTGAACATAATACTATTATTGATTATGGTATCGATCACGCAGTTTTTTAGTATAAATATAGTTGCTTTTTATGGAATAATAGCAGTGTCCACCGACATTGTCGCTATTCGAGTCTTCTCTTTTTTATAAGACATTAATAAAATCATCCCGTTGCAATCTTTCTGCAGAACTTTTAATGATCTGACTGCTAGAGAAAGCTTTTAGCATTAAATACCCTTTTTCTTCATGACCTAAAGATTTGACTGGCAGAGGAAGTTTTTAGCATTAACTAAACATGAAATTGCATTAATTACCTACTTAATTTACAGACACTACACAGAAATTTAATTTTATTGTGTAGATGGCACTGAGTTATAGCTTTGTGAAGTTCAAATTAGAATTACCAGAATTAACCGCTTTTATTTTACCAATTGGTTGCGTAGTTTTTCATAATGTAACGAAAAACGAAACGAAATCAACTTCAATTTTGTCTATATGTTTAGACAAAGCGCTATAACCTACTGGTACACATGCATAATTAGTGCGAAAATTCCCAGATTGAAAGCAAATGGAAGCCTTACACAAGTTACAAAGATAAGTAGATATCGATATTAGTATCTGCGCGGCAGGTGACGTGGCCGCCTGTTCGTTTTTGGCGAATCAGAGGCGGCGGCAGGTGTGCCGGCGCAGGTGTCGCGATCTCGGCCGATCGTATAAGTACAGCCTGATATGATTGCTGCCATTAACGATCGAACACACGTTTAAATTGTGTTTACGAGGAAACGGATGTGACTTTGTTCGTCAAATATGATTTTTACAACTAAAATAGATAACTATGATTGTTCTAGGCTTGTAGGTAGGAAAAGTTTACCTCAAATGTGCGTGGGAAAATATATTGAAAATGTAAAAACAATCTCGTAAATATTTTGGTTTGATGAGTAATAAAGATATGTTTTCGGAAGAGATTTGACCGTCTACCTGTATGTGTAGAGATGACCTGTAGCTCTCTAACTAGTTAGAAACCCCAGCAAGTTAGCAATTGTAATGGAAATACTTTTCTTCCAACAACTGGCAATCAACAAAACATTTTTATTTGTCAGATAGGTACAAGGCCCATAAAAGTTACTAACCACCTCTTCTAAAAGTTCTATTCGATAAAACATTGTGTTCTTGCATTACTTTAAAATCTTCACATGCACGGAATAACTTTGCAGCTTTGGTTTAAATTTCAAAAGGAGCACCCTGTCGCAGCTACTTAGTAATCACGCGAGATAGATCAGACAGATGCACCGCGCATGCACCAAGCCCGTCGCCACAGCTGGACCCACCACCACCTTCCAGTTTTGAGACCCGCTAGAACACCGATATACCCTCTACCAATGTACATAAATATCTAGCTGAAATCAGTTGTAACTTAGTACTGCGTATAGAGAAGCTGATGCCAAGCAAAAAAAGTGTCGCAAATACGACGACAAGATTATGACGTTTTCCTTGAAATTTAAATTTATAATTATGAATTTGTAAGTACTATGGGTTGATGACCATTGAATAGTTAATTAAAGGTTTATTTAGCTATTCAGTGTTGGTCACAGTGTCGTCAATTCACGAAAATTGTTTGTCGTGTCCGTATTATACGTTAGTAAAAGTAGTTCAATGGCTGAAATTAAATATCGGATGATATATGATAGCACCGAATAAAGACAGGAGCTGAGTTAATTTCCCCATTATTTATCGATATTGTACAATACTAGTGCGTGTATTTTTTTTAGATCTTATAGAATAGAAGGCACGTCTCATAATATTGTTGTAAATTATATTTGCTTCATGCTATGGTATGGCAAATAATATTAGCGCATGCTACGGGTAGTGTACTTACACTATACTAACTACTTAGTTTCACATATTGTAAACATTATTTCTACATTAGGTGACGTTACTTTATTTTTACATGTAGACAATTAAAAACCATTTGAAATAATCATGCCTTTAAAACTAGTACTCCTACTTATACTTTACCTACATTGATATGAAAGGGCTTACGTTAAAATGATCGTGTTTTAAGCTCGGCGAACGGTCAGACAAAAAACAACCTCAGGTAAACATTTGCGGGGTCGGTCGGTTAATAACTTATTAGGGTTCTCCTCAAAAATATTGAAAGAGAATAAACGCGATATCCAGCTTTTCTTAAGAAATATAAGTAATTTTGTCTTGACAAAAAAGTAGTACCCATCCAAGTGTACCTAGGAAGTGGGAATACCTATTAAACTACAAATAACCATACTAAAGCTGCGTAGTGTAGAGTCTTCCTCAGAGATATGAATTGATTGCTTTTGACCTAAAATATGTTAAGTACATAGTTTATTGTTATGAATTACTCCCAGTTTTTAATATTATTTGCAATTCCTTAACGGTAACTAAGTTTTTAGTGTTATTTTTATTTCAGAACTTATGTTACACTGCGAACAAATTAAAATAGTTGAGAAGAGATACTTACCTCTACTCTACCACGACTACGGCGATTGTACAAGTAGTAAAACAACTTCTGGATAACCTGACAAGTTTGATACAAGTAGTAAAACAACTTCTGGATAACCTGACAAGTTAGATACCTTAGAAAAACAATTCTTAATATGTGCTGCTATATGTATAGTACCTACCATTACCATGGCTATTTAATTTTGACGTTTTATTCCATTAATCCTAGACTTCCGGGTCGACGAGTTCTCGAATAGCGTTGAAAACTTAATACAGTTAAAGGTATCCATTATTATCCCAGCAACAGAACCTTCGAGCCAATCCACGGGTTGTTTTAAAGAGGAGCGTGTCTCGCAGCTGCCGTTAACAATGTGTTCCCAAAATATCGGCTGCGCGCGCACGCGGCGCTATCACTAATCTTATTGCCTTCATCGCGGGCAGCTGTCGCGTGCTCCTCGAAGGACTTTAGAAACTTTCAAATTTCGAACAGCAAACCTTTTTGACGTGACCCGTGTCGCGTGGGCATGAACAAACAACACCATTGCTTGAAAAGTAAAAAGTACTAAGTAGTACTGTCACATTGTACCTGCTACTTTGTATGTTTGCTGAAAAAAGCTCAAAGCTCTTCTAACGTAAAGTGTTAAGAAGTACTAAGTAACAAATCAGTGTGATTGTTTGGTTGAAACAATCTCAGAAACTATTGGTCCAATTAGAAACACAAATGTAGGAATACACGTATGCTATACAACATCACGTTACGACTTATGAACAGATCAAAATCAATATGCGCAGACCACGTTGTTCGAAAGCCTAATCAAACCAAAAAAATTTTATCGACTTTTTTTTGCTATTTCCTTTGTTAAGCAAAAAATATCCACAACATTGTTGGTAGGTAGCACAGTAGCTATCTAAAGTGATGACTAGTACAAAACATGCAATACGTTTAGCCTGTAACATTCAATTTTAGTGAAAATCGATAGAGTCAGAATAACGACAAGGGTTCACATGTAAAAGGACCTACGCATACTCGACCGGTCACCGCCAGTCTAGAATAATATTCATATAGCCACCATGGGCACGAGATAAAAAAGTTTAAAACATGTGCCGTGCTTTGGGAACCAGTTCTGTTTATATTTAACTGCAGGTTAGTTATCTATCGCGGGCCGAGTGGCGCCTGGCGCATGCGAACAGCTGCGATGATTT
Source organism: Pyrausta aurata (assembly GCA_963584085.1). Classification (NCBI taxonomy): domain Eukaryota; kingdom Metazoa; phylum Arthropoda; class Insecta; order Lepidoptera; family Crambidae; genus Pyrausta; species Pyrausta aurata. The sequence goes on from OY757251.1 coordinate 2,748,918, forward strand.
AGCTGGAGATGCTGGGACTTTAGCCATTTTATGTTTTGTATTTAACTTGCTTATATTATCACTGGATTCGGAATACTTGGAACTATCGTACTCGTGTCTGCAGGAAGTAAATAAATTTCTTAAAAGTACTTGGGGTGTTTTTCAATTTAGCCAAAAATTATAATTACGAGTATTGGATTTTAGCAATAATATTTAACGAATACGTTAGTAAAAACTACACTTGCTTATCCTAAGCTGCTTTGAATTGTTATCACTAGGAATCTATACTATTATAAAGCTGATAAGTTTGTTTGTTTGGACGCGCTAATCTCAGGAATGACTTGACCGAATTAGATAAACTATTTTTGTTGAATAGCTTATTTATCGTGGTAGGTTTTATGTCATTTTTAGGCTGTAAAACATCACGTTTCACGAGAGCGGAGGGAACAAAATCAAAACGCGCAGAGACAGTCGCGGCGCGGGAAACCGTTAGAAACTGTAGTTGATTTTTGTAAATAAATTGCATTTGTAAAAAGCGACCGTGACTCTGTGACAGACGAGGAATCGAACCCCGTGTCTTACGTTATCCGGGCGTATGCCTATGTCTGTCACAGAGTCACGGTTGCTTTTTACAAGTGCAATTTATATAATTAGAAACTAGATAAAAACATCTGTAATCTTACACTGAGACTGAGTTAGACAGAATAGCGTGTTTTAAAAATCAGGACCTACCTCTGCTGGCCTTTAAGAGAGCCTTTTTGCGTTCCCTCGAACAAATTGACAAATCTGTATGCACACCCGTTTTTCAGGAATTGATCATACATCCAAAAAAGTGACTAAAGCAGAAGAACAGAGCTTGAAAAAGTCGTGTTGTTTTATAGGTCAAGGTGAACTTCACAACAGGCAAGCTAGGTCCATAATGTCTGGCATGCGGCGACAGTGAGATCGCGGCTCACGGAATAAACACATATAATTTTATTCCATCTGTCCCAATTATCCGTACAGGGTAGACGTCTGAGAGTAAGAACAGAAAAAAATACTTATACTCGTACTCAACTTACATACTTTGAGTAGTTTTACAGCAAGGAAATGGGGGACAGTAATAGTTCATACTTTCATAGTACCTAAAATAATCATAAAAGATAAAGTTTAATATAATAAGTAGTTTGCCATCTAGCTGGTACAGTACTGAGATTGAACCATTAAGTAGGTATTGAATTATTAAGTAGGTGTATCTTTCTAATTTTGTTCAGTAGTTGGTGTATGTGATGAATACCATTTCCTCAATTTGTATAAATTGGAAAAGGAAGTGATTCAATAATTATATAAACATCTGTTTTTATTACCAGCCTGTTGATACCTAGCATTAACTTTAACGATGTTTTTATTTTCTTTTTAAAATGGAACAGAAAATATCGGCGAATACTTTTCATGGCTATAGATGATGGAGAAAAATATTTAATTATCGTCTTCGTCTTGTCGCCTAAGGTTCCGGGAAATTAATTAGGTTTTTTAGAACCGGAAGTCAAACCACGTTGGAATCGGAAATCAATTCCTTTTAGTTTCGTTTCATGTAGCTATGTTGGAAAATACTTATATTTTCTGAACGACTAAACTTTGTGTTCTTTGTTTGATGAAGAACAAATATTTTTCAATTCAATTTTGCTTATGTACTTGAATACTCTATAACTAAATTAAATTACCTACCTTCTTTTGTGCAGAACTGCTATTTCCTTATATCCCCCTTCCACTTACCTCCCCCTTGACTCTAATAAAAACATTGGGACCTAACATGAAATTATAAATATCTAGTCCTAGGTCGTTTTGTTACGAAAGCTAAAAAAGTTGTTATCAGCAACGGTATCACGGGATGATCACGGAAATTGCTAGCGATGCGAATGCAATCCGTTTGTGGCAGTGCAGTGGATACATTGTCCGGGCAGAATATAAAGACACCGACAGGCAATTTCCGTTTGCGAAAAATACAGGGATTTTTCCTTTAATAATGAAGTTTTTACAGTTACTGCAATTTTTTACAACTTTGAATTGTCACTGGTTTTTTTTTTTACTTTTGTTGCCACTATTAGGGCTTTATTTTACCGGGACAGCATGGGCAGCGCAACCAGCCACCGCTACCAACAAAATGTATTACAGCTTTAGATATACTTACACACTGGCTGGCTAGTGTCCGTTAGGCTGCGCATCCAAACGGAATAAAGTTGATGACTAGTTTTATTTCTCTATAGCATTTTATATCATTCTAAATGGCTTTGGTGAATCTAAAGGAACATTTATATCATTACGGTGGCGGAAAACCGTATCTTGATGGTAAAAAAAACATCAAATGTCACGACTCTGTCTATTATTCATGAGTTTAATGTATTTATGGAATATTAATATCCTGAAGAGTTTTATTTTAAACTAGCGGTCCCAGTGAACTTCGTTTCGCCCCCAGCTCCGTCTCGCCCTGGCCCCGTTTTACGGTAATTATTATCCTCATTGACTCTACGATTTAGGTAGAAAACGTTTGTATGGGAAAAAGAAAAGGGCTGTTTTTAGGGGTTTTACGGCAATTATTCGACTTTTTCTCGCCGTAAAATTCGAATAATTTCCTTATTGCGAAATCCAACGAACATAAAAAATAATAATTAGCCAAATTGGTCCAGGGCCCCTATTTTTGAATCACTCGCTTGGATATGGCGAGTGATTTTCGTTCTAAAACGATTTTTTTTCTATGACTTTTGACACTACGTCGAACGAAAATCACTCGCCATCTTGAAGCGAGTGATTCAAAAATAGGGCTCCAGGCATTGTTGAGTTATGCGCTAAGCAACACATTTTGCGATTCATTTTTATATTATAGACGATTCATTTATATTATATGTAGAAAGCAGGAAAGACTCTGTAGGTTTTTGAATACTAAAATAATTTAATACTTACTCAAAACATCAACTCAAGCGTCGATATTCTGATGTTGCTATTTTCAAGTGAATTTAATAAACAAACTAATGCAAATCCTTTGCCGGTTAAATGTAGTTCCAGTATTTCAAGACCGCGCCCCGTATTAATGGAAATGTATAATTTTTAACTAAACAATTCCATTTAAATCGCGAAAAGTCAGATTGTGGAACTGAAATCTCTCATCCGCCTCTAAATAGTAAGTTAAACAATAATATTGCATTATAATATACGAGTATGATAGATTACTTAATTAACTCACATGCTTTGCCTGTTTTGTGAAGTACATTATTTAGTTTACAGAATGGTTACGAACAGCTTTTGTTATTTTGTCTATTATTTTTGATGCTCTTTTGTAGAGTCACATCATCGCGTGGGAATGAAACTACCTCTGTAAGTATGTCGGCGCCTACAGAATGAAATTGCGTCTGATGGATTTAAAATTTCACAGATAAAAGTCTGCCGTTATCATAAAATTAATATTCCTTACCAAAGGGATAGTAATTTTATGGCCATAATATATATTTTAATCAATTTGATATCACTTCAAAGAGCAAAACTGAAAAATATTTTAGGGGCTTCTTTCAAAGACAATGATGGAGGCCTCTTGCGAACATTACTCTGAACAGTGAACAGGGCCGGCGGGAGGGCATGGGGCTGCTACCTCTTTAACCATCTTCCTGGAAATAAAAACAATGCTTTACTTTGTAGATAAATACATCCCAGTAGCTTACCAGGTGCGGTCTATAGGCTTATTACGAGCCAACTGTGTTTTTTACGAGTATAAAAACTTGTTGTTAAAACATCCATCCCGAGATAAGTAAAAATTAAATGCTGTGCCGTTAAAAATTAAAAGTAAGTTCGTTATTATGAGAACAAATACCATGAAAAATGAGACTCCCGAGGTCCGTCCCTGTTTGTTGCTTTGTTCTTTTCCAAAGATTAGAATAGACTCCTAATTTTGGTAGATAGATCGGAAAAATGGTGGAATTAATAGCCCTCCGCCTTAAACTCAATGCCTAGGTAGTAAGCTAGGTACATATGTTACAACATTGCTCAAGCGATTCAATTTTTAACGTATGCTTTTATACAATTGTTGAACCTGTATTTCAGAGGGACAATTCTCGTGCAGTTTGTATATTAAAAAAGGTCACCGATCGAATTTTCTTTCTTAAAGAAAAACAGTTTCTGATTACTTATGGTCACTATTTATATGCGTTTAGATTTCTTCCGTGCGGTAGTTTTGTACGTGTACACTACTTGATTTTTTCTGTCAAACGGTCAAACTCGTAATCCAATTTATACCACACGGAAAAAGTTCGATTGACGCGAGAATCGCCACCCAGGTACCATTTTCTGCACCTCAGAACTTACAGGCCACAATACTGTGTTAAAATTAGTAATATTACCAGTAACGTTATTTCGTGACTAATAATAGGGTACAGCATTGAATAATTTGCTATTGATTCGTAAGACGGTTTAATCGCGGGCGTAATCGTATTACACATTGAAAATACATTGTCGACGGGATGATTCATAACTTGAAAGTGCAGCTTAAAGAAGAAAAGGTAGAATGGAAAACTAAACTACCTATTAGATACTACCGGTTCTACTAAGTTTTTTACTGAATTAATGAAATATTCATTTCGGTTGGATAATATCATCCATAACAACCAATTAACAATTACAAAATAACTGATATGATAATGAACATCGTCTACCTAGTATTTATGAATGTCTGTCAACTCTTTCATTTGATTTCTTAGTGTGCTACCTCTATAACGTATAATAGTCTGGATTTAGATGAAGCCTGCCGTCGGGGGACGTGACGAACTCATTTCCATAGTGCACGAGAGTGAAACATTGTGGCGGGTGAAAAACTAAGCTTGCCCCACGAACGCATTCATAATCCCAAGTAACACATTAGCGCTAAGATAAGCATTATATGGCCTGTACAGTGGTGCTAAGTAACGTCTAAAGTGACATATCAGTGGTAAAAATTAGAGTTATAGCATGCTATAACACAGATATAACCACGAAAGAGGCCCACGTTCTTAGAGCTTAAAGTTCTTTAGTGCTTATATAATAGCGGTATATCAGAGTTAAGCTTAGTTACAAAAGTTCTACAATGACGTTACTTACTACTTTACGCGTTATAACAGAGATACGATAGTGGTCCTTACCGCTAAAAGCGTTATTACTGGGATACAAGAGTGATATTTAGCGTTCTAATCATTATTACTAACACACAATAGTTGTACTTACCACTTATAGCGTTTTTACTGAGATACAACAGTGCTGTTGACCACTTTAATTGTTATTACTGAGATATAGTAGTGGTACTTACCACTTAGAATGTTATTTCTGAGACAATTGTACGAGTTTGTACATTTTTATTTTTTTAAACTTTCTGACAATTCATGCTCATCTAATTTGTCAGTGAAATATTATCTCTGTCATTTGTGATTGAAAAACTATTTCGTTGTTTGCTACAATTTGGAAGTATAAACTTTTAAATAATTATTGACTTATTTTAAAGCAAAATTCAACTGCGCTTATCAATTTACCGTAAATATTATGATGTTTTACATCTCAATTTCAATGCGCCCTCAGTATATTAAATATTTTGCATAAAACCACTGAATTGATAATAGGCAGTAAGAATTATTATTACTAAATTTGCTTTTTTTTATATAATCATAACTTGATTTTATACTCAATTTAGTTTTTGTAAAAAACATCATAGCTATCAATCGCAAAAATCTAGTGGAATTATGCAATTACTATTACAATGTAGTATTATTGATTGTCCTAAAAATGGCGAATTAAGGTTATTGCTTTAGACTTCCTTCAACGCTTATATAGCACTTATTAATGACTAATAGCAATAATTATGCGCTATAAATACTTTAACAAATGCAATAGACTGCTTAGTAACTTTTCTAGAAACTCTTGTACAAATTTAGGTTACTTAACGATGTTAACCAGCGCTGAAAGCATTTTGTTGTATTAAAGTTTTAATTACCAATGATATAGAACTCACAGATCTAACTAGAACCATACAAGAACTTAAGTAGTTTATAAGAGTCAGATAACTCATTTTTACAGCTTTAACTGTTAGGGGCAGCTTATAGCTATACAAGTAACCTATATAGTGTCTATAGTTACCGCTTATATACAACACCTAGCTATAGTAGTTGTTAGTTATGCTTCTTGTATATCTTAAAGCACTAAGTATCGCTTGTTAACTCTTCTAAACCTCTGTAAGCTGCTACTAAAACCATTGTATAGCTATAGTAGCATTTGAAACTGTAATATATGCTGCAGTTAGCACTAATGTGTTACTTGGGATGTGCTTCGGTAATGGCTACGACTCTGATAATGTGGTGTCTCATATGGGCACATACTAAGATAGGTTAGTATGTTATGTTTTCGTTCACTAGCTGTGTATGGCCGATGAGCACTGTATGTACTTGACTTTTGTTAACTTAAAATAATACCTGGATTTTTCTGTTCAGAAATTCTCAAGGTAGCCCGGAGTTTGGAAGTTGGCGGTGTTTCACCCCCGTGCCACGGAAAGCACGTTAAGCCGTTGGTCCTGATCTCCTGCCTGATCTCTCTCCGGTCGTGTCAGATTGCTGTCCCATCGGGCTATGAGAGTGAAAGGAATAGAGAGTGCACCTGTGTTTGCGCACACACTTGTGCACTATAATATGCCCCGCGCAGTCGGTTAGTCGTTGTGACTGGCCACCGTTGTCGAAATCGGCTAGGGGGACTATTAGCTAAAAAATAAAAGCATTGCCGCAGCACGACGCAAAAAGATTACATTTCAGGAGTTCAACTAAAATTCAACATAAAGAATCTAATAATCTGCGTTATTCTGTGATTACTTCTTCGTCCGCGTGGTTTGATTTTCATCCGTTCCGCTTCTCCGATTAAATGAGCTTCAAATGGGAGCAGTAGCTAGTTCCAAAGATTAGCGCGTTCTTTTCAAAATCTTTAGCTTTTTAATGGTAGCCCCTATTTCTAGTAGTACTATGTAGATGAGCGCGCGCGTTTAGAAGCATGCCATCGGGGAAAGCATGAAGACCTGCGACAAATTGTTAATACGATTGCCTTTAAATTTAAACTCGAGGCAACACCATGATTTCAATCAATCAATTTAATCATACAAAAAGCTTCAAATAATCTGCAAGCTTATAAAAATGGTTATTAATTTTAATTAGTTTGGTTTTATGGAATGCGTAACAGAATACACATGATCCACATCGCCGCTCCTGTGACATGCGCGACTCAAGGGCTTCGAGCATACCTTGACACGCAGCTGACACCTCCCACAGAAGCATTGTAAAGCCCCACGTATAAAAACACTATGTAACTGGAGGACCTATAAAATTATTCATTAATTATGTACACACAGTGAGATGTTATTACTACGTATAGAGAAGCTATACCTAGCAAAAAAAATGTCGCTACTTTAAACAAGATTGTGACTATTCATTTAAATTTGAATGTCGATTATAAAAACCGTTATGCATTGCTGACAAGTGGCGTCAAACCATGTGGCAAAAAAGTTATATACGCTAATAGTACATAGTAGTTCCATGACAATAATAGTACTCATATGAAGGTTGTGGAATCACTTATTTATGATTCCCTTAACATTATGCAATAGCATAAATAAAATTTTGTTGAAACACCGCGATAAGCAAGAAACCTTTATTACTCTTTAAATTCACATGACATTGGTGTGGCAGAAGCTGTATGGAATATGTGTCACATTAACTAATAATGTGAATACAAAATAATTCTGTATCGATTTGTAAAACCATAGACTATTTAGTAATAGTAACCTAAATAGAATACATATTTGAAGTGTGTGTTGTGGATAAAACCATTTTCATAAATGAGATCTCCCTTTTTTCTATGGCCTAAAAACGTTTCTAAAGTATGTCTAAGTGGTGAAATGTAACAGTGAGTATTAATTATTCGTGTATGTAGTACATTAAAAACATGTAAAGTTTCGCTTAATATTACACCAGACGTAGGTATAGAAATTGCACTTCAGGTTGCAATATGACACGAAATTTATTCGAGTGCAAATAAAATGCAGTATCGAGAGTCTTAGAGGGCAATATGTGTATCATACAAGGAATTTGCTTTCAGGAAACTTTATGAGATGTGACTTGCTTGATCGAACTCTCGGCTGGGTTCATCCGTTTACAAGATTTATCCCTTTCGACATATTATTATTTTCTATGAGACCGTAAGTGTAGAATGTGAAAATAAATAAAATCCCTCACGTTGTTGTTACCCAGCAATCCTTTTTTTTTGTTTTATTCGGCTGACAGGTATTAAATTAAAATGTTATGTAACATGTAGTTATGTAAGTACCTGTGTTGTAATTACTATGTACCACCTAAGTAGGTACCATGTCCATTTTAAAAATAAATATAATATGCCTAAAATATTGTAATAGTTAAATCTGTAAAATTGCGTATGTATTTGCAATGTTAAACTTTAAAAAGAACTGTTAAACTTTTTATAGCGCTAAGATACCTAAAGCTGCACGTAAAAGCATATAAAAAATGGCAGGTTATGGCGTAGTAACGGTGAAGTAAAACAACGCTCAAGAAGTTAAGATTCGTTACGTCCGACATTTTACACTAGTACCTCAGACAAAAGAACTACTTCCGCAGAAGTTCCGTACCAATAGATCTTCCTAGTTTGCTTGCACTTCAAAGCCATTGCGAAGTTTAGCATCGCTGAAATCAAAACCCTACTCTGCAAAACAAGGAGATTTACAACTATCATAATATCACTGCAAATATCTCACTATCACTCATAGTTCGAGAGAATACTTATTACTAATTTCGCTTTCGATAATTATTTCAAAGACATTCGTGTATTATTATTATGTAGCTGAGCAGCCGTAGCCTCGTAGCATTGTAATAGTAGTCCGTAGCGATAATGTAACAATCGTAGTTCGTAGTATGAGATGTCTAAGCATTGTGTATGTTGGTCGAGACTGTCGATAGTATACGCACAAATCGTTTTTATTTCTTATCCCCTAAGTTTTAAGCGTCAAACGCTGAATTTCGACTACGGTGGCCAGTCACAACGACTAACCGACTGCGCGGGACATATTATAGTGCACATGTGTTGAAGTGTGTGCGCAAACACAGGTGCACTCTCTATTCCTTTACTCTCATAGCCCGATGGGACAGCAATCTGACACGACCGGAGTGAGATCAGGCGCAGGACCAACGGCTTTTCGTGCTTTCCGAGGCACGGGGGTGAAACACCGCCATCTTCCAAACTCCGGGCTTCCCTGAGAATTTCTGAACAGAAAAACCTAGGTACATATTTTTGGCTCGCTGAATTCTTGAAAATGTATACATCACCATACATTTTCAAGATGCCTGTCCAATCGAATCGACACAGGCCGATTGAGTAAAAATGTTACAGCCTTATAAAAGGTTTAGGTTCTGTATTCACTACTACTACACAGTAGACCCTCAGCTTGCGTATTACTATAACTATACTATAGAGCGCGGTCCCTGGTTCGAGTCAAGATCGAGGCAGCGAGTTTCCCGTGCGTGATATTGCAGTTTGTTCAGGAGCCACATAAAATACGCCGAAGAAACGTGACTGGGAGACAGGTCACATCTATTACACCAAGATTCATACTTTCTTTGCTGCAAAAATATCTGGGCCAAAAACATTTGTAAAGTTATTTATTGCTGTGAGAGACTGCATGTTTCCTATGTTTTAATTATTTTGAATGCTTTATACTACTTGTATACCTAATACTAATTTGATGGTCATACAAGTATCAGCATAACTTAACAAACCCTCTTATTCCAAATACATAGTACCAAGTTATATAGTACTAAGGTATTAACCGACCAATTCAAAAATAGTCATAATGACAGCATTCAATAATGGAAGCATCCTTTTTAGGGTAACGTGGCAATCAACGGAACCTTTATAGTTTCGTCAAGTCTGTCTGTCCGTCTATATGTCACAGACACTTTATTCTGAAATTGTTAGCATTACAGAAATACTATGAAAAACAAAGTAATTTTTCCGTCACCAGAATATTGTGGCGGTTTGGCTAAGTGGAAATAAGTGACCCCTAATTTAGTTGAAGTTGACACGCGACGGGACGGGACCCTTTTTGCGCGGGTCCGACTCACACTTAGCCGGTTTTTTTTTTCAATTGGTCGGGTAGCCCAAGTCTTGGTTTGGTGCTATGTTTTTTGTACTATAGAACTAAAGCATAAGGAGCAAATATTTTACAATCCGCGTGCGTCGAAATATAAATATAATTACGTACTTTTTTGCTGTAATCCCACTTGTTGGTGACGATACTGTGACAGAATATAGTAAAATATATAGTACCAACCATTCGTGGTTCTAACTATACAATATGATTATATCCAAACAAAAACCTAAGAAGGGTTGAGTGCTCGAGCAAAGAGAAGAAGGCTTTTGTGAAGGCATAGGTAAGGGTATAATCATGTATTCGTGTAAGCGGGTTACACCCGAGGACATAATGATATCTCCCTCGGGAGCATACAAAGGACCGCAGAGGGCTCTAAACGGTTAACTGAGAAGCCTGAGACACATTTGCCGGAAAATAAACTATAAATTAGCCATAATGTAAATTGCACTTTTAAAAAGCATCTTTTTTTTTCAGCAGCAGTTTTGGTGAAATTAGACAGCAAAACTATTTGTTTGTTTAATTTGATGTACATATCCACAAAACATTACATATTGTTGCAAAATATATTAATGGAAGATCAATTTAAAAAATTTCATTATTAATGCATAGCATGAAATGAAACGCAGCAACGCGCCATCTTACCTGTGTCAATGTGTGTGTGTGTCAAAATTGTTGCAATTATCCATTGAACTACTATTATACTCTATACGAGCTTTCTATTGATGGGCTTTATTAATTTAGGTATGCACCTCAGCGAATTTGTGCATTGAATGCTACCTAATCTGACAATTATGGCAGTGAATACTGAAAACTAGAGATGGGCCGAGTACTCGGTTAATACTCGGTACTCGGCGTACTCGGCAGGTTTTTTGATACTCGTACTCGGCCGAGTAACTCGGTTTTAATGCCGAGTATACTCGGTTTAATTAAAGCAATATATTTAGTTAGATCTCATCTAAACGACTGGGGAAATCTTTCACAACCTCAATTATGATAATAAATGAGTAGAGACAAAATGAGGAAAACGTTAATAAAAATAAAAATATGTGAAATTTTATAAAGTTACATTGTGTCGTGGTGATGCAAAGCTCTAGTAGACTTTACCAGCCTCATAGAAACACTCTTGTTAAGCGTTCCAGATTTAAATTGAATACCTTGTTCGGGGCCCTGCCCACCACTCGCAAGGACTCTTGTCTTTTGCTAGCAAATTTTCATTGAAATAGCGACCTTATTTAAATTTAGTAAATAAAATGTAAATCCGTCATTGGTCTATATTTTATGTTATCATCATGCTGTGGATTTTGTATACAAAGAAAAGTAATGAGGCTTTTAGGATCATCGCGTTCTAGTGGCTTAATGAAAGCTAATTCTGCGCGAACCTGGTTTGTACTTGTTTACACACCCGAAACAGAAATTTGATTGAACCGAGTTACTCGGCCGAGTACTCGGTTGGAAAAAAAATGAACCGAGTAATACTCGGCAAAAGTGCTACTCGGCGCATCTCTACTGAAAACCTAATTTTTTAAATTACCCTGGCTTCGTATGAATTAACGATAAGTAACGAAGTTGAGTACTGCTAACAATAAAGATGCATTGCGTGCCGCGGTAAAGACTGCTCGGTGCGTAATTGTGGCCGTAATAACACGTCGCGCACGTGTTAAAGTTATTTTAAATCTAAGATTTTAAAGTTGTTTATACTGACATAAAAAAAAAGTTAGCCTGTAAGCATCCCACTGCTGGGCAAAGGCCTTACCTAAAATATGAGGTAGTACGAGCCATACTCCACCACGCGGGCTCAGTGCGGATTGGCGGAGGGGTGTTTGCAAGGCAAGCGACCAACCTTGCTGTCAGATTTTATCGAGCCTAATATCACCCGATATTAGCCGGGACCAACTGCTTAACGTGCCTTCCGAAGCACGGATATGCTCGTGATATACGTCACTTAAATGGTCGAAATGGTCACCCATCCAAACACCGACCGCGCCGTAAGTTGCTTAACTTCGGTATTACTAACCAAAGTGCTGCCACCACAGCGCTACGAGCACCTCATACTTACATTAACGTTGAATAAATCTCGTTTGGTCCGAAGTTAGCTAACTCGAGGTTAAAATATCAACGCGAAAACTATGCAACAGAATAAAGTGTTAAACCAAAATTAGATAACTAAAGCCCGGGGAATGAGGTTCATATGTAGAGAGATTCAAGATGTTTGGATTGCTTAGTGATTGGATAATCGAAGGATTCAATACGAATTTTGAGCTGACGCCGATTAAAAGTTAGTAACAAAACAATTAAGACAAATAAGTTAAATACTTAGGTAGGTATATGCTCCCTCTTTTGCTTTTATCGATCGGTTTTGGGGTAGGTTCTGTCTTGAGACACTTAATCTTTAAAAAAAACCGGCCTAGCGCGAGTTCAACCCTCGCACTGAGGGTTCCGTACCACCCTTAAACTGAATTCGGGGTCCACTTATTCCACCTATCAAAAATATCACAAGATTTTTTGACAGCAAAAATAAATTTGTTTTTCATAGTGTTTGTATGAAAGACAAAGTCATAATTGCGGTTAATAAAAATGTGCTATATCTCAAAAACTATGGGTTCGATCTCTTTCAAAACAATTTTCGTTGCAAGTTTTTGTTGAGATCTACATCATATATTTTTTTCAAAATTTTCACTTTCTTATTTCAATAGTTAGATTTTATCTAACTTTTACTTAACTTTTGAACTAAGAAAGTGAAAAATTTGTGGACGCCTATTTTACCACTTAGGAAGCGTCTATATCTCATACCTTAGACTTTTAGAAAAAATGATCTAGAAACATCAACATCATTTTAAAAGACTTATCCATAGACACCACACGCATTAGGTTTGAGTAAAAAAAACAAGTTTTAGTTTTATGTGGGAGCCCCCCTTAAACATCATTTTTTTTCTTACGTTTTGTATCTGAATCGGAATGCGGTGTACAAGATACACCTACCTGCCAAGTTTCAGCTGTGTAATGCTAATAGTTTCAGAATAAAATGGCAGTGACATACGGACAGACAGATAGACAGACAGACTTGATGAAACTATAAGGGTTATGTTTTTTGCCATTCGGCTACCGAACCCTAAAAAGCAACTGTATCTGCCCTAAGGAATTGAGCCCTGTGTCATTAAGTTTGTATAGTGTCAAAACAATATAAAAAAATATTGAGATACTGAGCTTCAAATGCTAAAAGGTTTAACGTTAAGTGTTCCTAACCACAGAAGTGTATCAAAGCCTGACGCGGACGGTGCGAGTTTAGCCGGCAGTCTTTTGACCCACTTTCTGGCGTATTGCTGAGCTGATATTATACGAAGTCGACGACAATGCATACTACAGATTTATAGCAGCAAGGCCTCAATTCTCGTGCAGTTTGTATTCGAAAAAAAGTTCACCCGTCGAATTTTCTTTGTCAAAGAAAAAAATATTTCGATTTCTCAGGGACGATTTCTATGCATTTAAATTTCGTTTTTTTAAGATGTAAAGGATAAACTCGCAATCGAATTTCCAATCGACAGAAGTTCGGTTGACGTGAGAATCGCGGCCCTTTTACTTTGAGCTTTTGAAGCATGTCTACTTACTTTAGCACTGTCCGTTTACGCTTACTTTAATAATTTAACAAAAACGGAAAAATGCCCGGAAACACAATAAAAAGAGTATGATAAGCAGAGGCCCTATTTTTGAATCACTCGCGTCAAGATGGCGTGTGATATTCCATGTTTAAAGTCAAATTTTGCAATGAAAACCAATTGTAATCTACACAAAAAGGATTTGAAAAATCATTGCTCAATTTTGTGAGTACTCACGTCTAGATTTTGAGTGATTTCCGTTGATTTTTTATGTGTTTTCGAACGACAATCACTCGCCATATCCAAGCGAGTGATTCAAAAATAGGGGCCCTGATGCCTGTTCCAGTCATGATTGGCAATAAATTATTTCAACTTCGCACTTTCTAATGTGCTTTTCGAGCGGAGTTGTGCCCAAAAATCCATGAGAATTTTTCGGTCTTTTACAGTTTGTGCTCAAAATTTAAGTGAAGAAAGATTCTGACCGGTATAGTCACTGAATACTTTAAAGAATACTTAATTTGCTACAATTTAAGATGAAAGCGAGATCTACACAGCCATTAGTTCCCAACATACAGTTCTTTAAAAATATGTTTTTTTTCAATAAGGGATAGTGAATCCAAATATACGAGTACTATAGTAAATCCGCGCCTATAAAGAAAAAACCGGTTAAGTGCGTGTCGGACCCGCGCACTGAGGGTTCCGTGCCACCCTTAACTGAATTCAGGGTCCACTTACTTTCACTTAACGAAAACATCACAATATATTGCGACAGCAAAAATAATTTTGTTTTTCATAGTGTTTGTATGAAAGACAAAGTTATATTTGCGGTTGATAAAAATGTGCAATATCTCAAAAACTACTTGTTCGATCTCCTTCAAACCAATTTTCGTTGAAAGTTTTTGTTAAGATCTACATCATATATTTTTTTCAAAATTTTCACTCTCTTAGTTCAAAAGTTAGATGGGGGGGACGCCCATTTTACCACTTTGGAAGCGTCTATATCTCAAACCTTACACTTTTACAAAAAATGGTTTTAGAAACCTCAACATCATTTTAAAAGACCTATCCATAGACACCCCACACGCATAGGTTTGAGTAAAAAAAAAATTTTAGGTTTTAGTTTCACGTATGGGAGCCCCCCCTTAAATATTATTTTTTCTTACTTTTTGTATCTGAATCGAAAAGCGGTGAACAAAATACACCTACCTACCAAGTTTCAGCTATGTGATGCTTATAGTTTCAGAATAAAGTGGCTGTGACATACGGACGGACAGACAGACAGACAGACAGACAGACAGACAGACAGACAGACTTGACGAAACTATAAGGGTTCCGTTTTTTGCCATTCGGCTAGGAACCCTAAAAACGTGTGCAGGCATAGCGCAGCACGAGTTTTCATACATTTCGAACGCCAACGGTCGAAATATGCTTGCGGGGGAAAACGTTTTCCTACCCGTAAACCTTTATGGAATGAGGCAAATTTGGTCTCTTTCGTTATCATACATCCTGAACTACGCTTGTTCGTCTTCGATTTTTTGTATAAATGCTTGATTAGTTAAAAATGGACGAAATTCCGAAGATAATTTTTAGTAAAAAAAGTGAATGTTTAGGTTCTTATATTTTCTGAAACATACAATATTTAAAAAAACAAAAACGTGTACGAGCATAGTTTTTCAAAATATCTCTAACTTATAATCAAAACACACAACGTTTAAGGGGTGGAAAACGTTTTCTCTTTTTGTATGGAAGCTTGCGCGCACACGATCCTCTTAACGCTTGCATTTTGTCGCACACTGCAGCTCACAATTATTAGTACACACACACAAACCACGCTGAATGCACTCAGCATTCACTTGAACGTACATATTGAGATGACACGCAGTGACGTGGTGATAGCGATAGATAAGCGGCATCGACTGCAACTATCTTGTTGACTTTGGATAATCGACACGTATTAACGCCAAGCGTCGCAAGTACGTCTCACTTGCAAGTGATTATTATGTTTGCGCCGTTTGGCGTTGAAACGTTTGGGCCGGGGACCTTCGGCTAAATTGCTGTTTAGAAAAAAAGTTTTTTCTTGTTTGTTAACACAAATAAAAACGAAAATACACAACTTTCCTTCAAATGTGAAACATATAATTTCTTTTCGTTAGATTATTGATTTTAGAAGAGGAAGTGGTTTTTACAAACGCATACAGGAAGTCATATAATATAATATCAGGACGTATCGGAGTAATGTTTGCATCTACAAAGAGCAAGTATCTTTATCTATACTAATATTACAAAGCTGAATAGTTTGTTTGTTTGTTTGTGCGCGCTAATCTTAGCCACGGGAACCACTGGTTAGGCTTTAGAACCACTACCGCTACCGCTGGTTTGGCTTAGGAACCACTGTACCGATTTGAACAAATATTTTTGTGTTTGATAGCTGACCTATTTATCGAGAGATAGCTATAGGTGAAACATCACGCTGCGACGTGAGATGAGGAAGCATTCACGCACGGAAGGTAGCTGTAATAAGTCTTAAAAACTCGATAACAAATAAAAACTTTCTCATCGGAAATTATTTATGAAGCATTCTGTCAGATTATAAACTTACCTTATTTAATAATGGCTCTTCAACATTTTATTTATCATCAAAACATCGCATGCCCGAGCTTCTCTAGTACTGTATAACAAGATAGGTATACTCAATTAGGTGGATGCAATGGAGAGCGTGCCTTTCATGAAAATGCAATTATGCATGTTGGCTCACTACACTAGTTGCGTCAACATAGGAACTTTCAAGAGGAAAAGTAGTCGGAGCACAGAAATGTAATATAGTATACGAAGGCGCGAACTCCTTGTTATCGTCACATTTTCTATGCAATCGTTATAAAACCATTTTCTTATTAAAAGCGGTCGGGTAAATATTCCGGTCCAGCAAGTGCTGCGATCATTATTTAAAGTTTTGTAGTCACATAAGTATTTTAAGTGTCTGTTTCACCATCGACATATGTGCTGTAACTTAGGAATAATCCTAACATGGAACAACGTATGAAGTATTTTACAGATAACGCTAAACTTATTAGGACATCGTGACACGGGACAAATATAAAATCGTGCTTGTCTGTTCCTTCGGTCTCGTAAAGAGGCTGAATTGCTCAATTTTTGCATGGAGTAGGTATAGTACAAATTTATTTTTACATGGCGTACCTATATTTAATAGTTTTTAATGAAGATAGGTACGGTACCATAAAGTGGCTTGCTAAGGCAATCCGCGTCGCTAATTACTGGGCACTACAAATTTAACTTGATTTACCATCGACACGCTGAGAAGAAGCAGTGGCGTTTCAAAGTTGATGTGGAAAGGGCAGACATTTTGAATCAGAGTTATTTTATGTTTACGGAATTACGACAATCCAAAGCCGCAGGGAGGTACTGGTAGTTAAAACTTTGTCGAACTCGATAACAGTGCTTCGTGTCAGGCTGGATTTAAAATTTTTGTTCGTTGCAGGTTCGGATCAGAGGTAAAACGAGAATCGAGGAACAGATGTCAAAAGCCCTAGGTGAGTCCATTAATTGAGTAAGTAGGTAATCACTAACAATAGAACGCAATGCAATTAGAGAAAATCCAGTTATCTCAAGTACTTAGTTTTTTATTTATTACATATTCTCATCAAGATAAACATTACCAAATTTCCTGATAAGTTCTCTACTAGCTTAAAAAGCTTTAATTCACTACTAATAACTTAAGAATATTTAATCAGTTATATTCAAGTTGTCAGAAAGTGACAAAACATAGTATAGTTATGTTGACCCATTTTTGAACATTATACGCGATACTATTACCTTTACGTATTTCACACAATACTCTCGTGAGAAGAGACACACATTATATTATTCGGGGTAACGCTGCCAGCATTTTGGGCACCATTCCATATAGCAGCGCTGGGGGTGATGTTTTTTATATCTTATAAATTTATTTTCTTTTTTTTTCTGTTATTCTGTATATATGTTATTTTATGGTTGATTTTATTACATGGATTTATCGTTAAAAAAAAATTATTCGGGTGTAAAGACATCAGAACATATGTCTAACTCCTATCTAATGTTTGTTAGTAACTAGCTATGCCATGATTTGTGATCTAGGAATTTCCAATAAATAATAATTGTCTGCTCTAGAATTACACATACTTACGTAAATATTCCACGAGAACTGCCGTTACTTCCTAACAATTACAATATTTCGTGACCCAGAGAGTATTATTTGTCTCACAGGCACACTTGGACCACTATCCCAGGCGCGGCCAAAATTCAGTTTGAAACGAGCAAGAAACCCGATTAATTTGTAATACTTTCGCCCCACAATTTTAGCGAATTTATTATGTTCGGGTCACCCGACAGAGCAACAAAAAGGGTAAGGAAACTCGTACCTTGAAAAGTTGATGGAAGGACATTAATTAGTCATTTTAATTAGGAAATATTAGACAGGACCTATGAAATGCAGACATAACATCTGTAAAAATTCAATTATCCTAAATGGCTGAAATGTAAACAAATATTAATTCAAATACATGTTTACTAAATTAACAGACGGACTTTTACCGGATAATGGACACAAATTAATGAATACGAAATGTTTCAAAAACATAGAGACGCGCTAATTGTCGAACATAAAGGACTAAGAAAAAGTTACTTAACAGTTTAGGTATTGCTTACTTACTAAAAATAGCCTGAACGATATTGAGCACAGCAAAATAAACATTGAATTATTCTCTTTTCATATTACTTTTGAAGTAAATAATATATTACCAAGTACTTATCTCGTCTTTAACATTGCGCATTAGTTTAAGCGGTCGGTCAACTAAGTAAAGTGCTCGTCCCAAAGGGGCCATAAGAGTCACGACTTAAATATACTTTGTATATTTCCACTCAATTTCGTCTTCTTTTCATAAAATTGCGGTTCTCCTTATTACATGTTGGAACCACTATGAACTGAGCGGTCGGTTTCATGAATCGGTGCTTTCTCTTCAGCTGTCAGAAGCCGCAGGCAAGTACACACGCGTGTATTGTTGCTCCAAATCAGGTGGTAAGTATGGTTTTAAATTTTAAAAGTTTCAGGTATCGCGTGCGCGGAAGCCCGCAGGGTTCGGTCCGTGACAACTGTTGAGCGCATCTGCGCACCCCTGGGGCCCTATTTTTGAATCACTCGCGTCAATATTACGAGTGGTTTTAGTTCCAAGTCATAGAAAAAAACTCGTTTTCGAACGAAAAAGTGATTCAAAAATAGAGGCCCTGGAGCTCTATTTTTGAATCACTCGCGTCAAGATGGCGTGTGATATTCAATGTTTAAAGTCGAATTTTGGAATGAAAACCAGTTGTAATCTACATAAAGGATTTGAAAAATCATTGCAGAATTGTGAGTACTCACGAAAATCAAAAATACCCAGGGCCCCTATTTTTGAATCACTCGCTTGGATATGGCATAAAATTTTCGTTCGAAAACGAAAAAAAATCAACGAAAACCACGCGAAATATAGACGTGAGTACTCACAATATTGAGCAATGATTTTCCAAATCCTTCCTGTGTAGATTACAACTGGTTTTCATTCCAAAATTCGACTTAAATCATTGAATATCACACGCCATCTTGACGCGAGTGATTCAAAAATAGAGCTCCTGTGCCCTGTATATGAGCGGCGGCGGGACACCCGCGCCACTATTCCGTTCCCGACCGCCGGACCCGTCGGGCGCGTTTCGTACCTCATCACGCCCGCGTCGCGCTCGTACTTCAACTCGACGAAACAAAATGAAGTGCCCAAAAAGTGTTCTAATGACTTTCTTATGTATTCTTATCACTGTGGACGCGGCCGAAATGAGACTCCGTGAGGAACTCCAGGCGATGGCAGAGCAGATCGAGATCCTGAAAACTCTGCACCTAACTGATGTTACGCGGCTGAAGCGGGAAGTTGAGGAACTCAAGTGAGTACTTTAGAAGAAAGTTTCGTGTTCTTATCATTTATTGAAGGTTGTAAAAGTCGGTGTGCATACTTACCAGCCGTTTAATTTTTAAGACACTAACAGTTCATAGTGTCTCGGAATTTGAAAGAAGTCTTTGGATTGGTTCTGATGCAAAAATGTCAACACTTGAAATAATATTTAAAAAATATAATTGAATGATATTCTAAACCATTTTTAACTGTTATTGAAAAGCTTGGCATAGCTATCTTTATTTAACAATTAGCTGAACTACTGGCTACTTCACATTTTGTCTAACTTTTAAGACTTTGGGAAAAATGCATGTTCTGCGCGAAAGTTTTAAATGCACAGCGAATTTATTAACTCCTTTATGACTTTGATTTGGCTTTCTTATTAAAATATGTATTTGTTGACATTTTAAATTGAGCTTTTTACTGTGCATTTTCGTACATTATTTGATTTCAATGAACTACGTATGATTTTGTAATCAAACGTTTTTGGCT
The DNA here is from genome assembly GCA_963584085.1 of Pyrausta aurata. Classification (NCBI taxonomy): domain Eukaryota; kingdom Metazoa; phylum Arthropoda; class Insecta; order Lepidoptera; family Crambidae; genus Pyrausta; species Pyrausta aurata. The sequence goes on from OY757251.1 coordinate 2,769,140, forward strand.
ATTATTGCGCACATATTGGAAAAATATGTATGCACAATGCACAAACCATACAAAAGAAACAAAATAATTTCTAGGAATATAATTATTCGCGTAATCAGTGTGTAGCCGCATTATTTTTTTATTTTTCGCTATCTTGGATTGATTTTTTTTGCCAACACAAGAAAGTACTTCTGTATTGTTAACGAAGCCTTAGATACTTTTGGGCGCAGGAGAAACAATTGGCAAGAATTAAATAGGCACGAATCGGATGAGAGTCGGCACTCCAGTCGGTGTTCAAGAGTGCTTGTGACTCTGGGATTTCGGGTGTCCACTGTTCACTCGAGACATTTTTGTCACCTCTTCACACGCACACAAACCTTGATAGGTACCAATTCTTTTTCTTGACGAAGGCTCTCATTGAAATGTACCCTGAATACACTGAGTGGATACTTGTGACCTTGCGACATAGTCACCCACCTCGCACTGTAAAGGTCTATTTTCGAATCATTCGCCTCAATATTACGAGTGATTGTCGTTCGAAAATCAATTAAAAGTTAACGAAATCTTCGCTCAATATAGACATATTGACCGAAATCGCATGTGCGAGTAGTTAAAAATTCCAGAAGCTCTATTTTTTAAATCACTCGCTTCAAGATGGCGAGTGTTTTTGTTCGAATATGAATTAAAAGTAAACGACAATAACTCGTTTTCGAACGAAAATCTCTCGTAATATTGACGCTAGTGATTAAAAAATTGGACCCTGCTATCTTTATAAAAATCCCTGCTGTGTGGATTTTGTCCGGTTTTCATTTTAAAATCAAACAGTTCAAAAATAGGGTCCCTAAAATGGTCAACTATATTATGAACGTGTTGTCGTTAATAGCTAATAAGTCGGTCCATTAGGTATTTATAGCGGTTTTCAGCTGAAGACTTCATTTCTAAGAAAAATCTGTTGCGGAATTCCAGAACAATTATAATATTTGTTTCCAATTAGCTATGGAAGTAGGTACTTACTTGCTAATAAGGTTCAAGCCGATATTGTGTAACTTTTTTAATTATGTCTGTCTGGCACTCACGATATATATGGAACATAGTACTTATGTAATGTTTTTCAGAACGGGTATTTAGTTACCATGATGGACTGACAACAAGCATGTTTTGCTATTGTTCCGAAGTAATAACCTGAAGCTTTTCTGAAAGTTCTATAAATACTTATTTTCGAAGTTCACGTTTTTTCGACGAGGAAAATCACAATCGCTTTAATGTTTTCCACGAATCAAGTTTACATTATATCTATTTTGAAATTCTCGTGATAAAGCTTGAGACTGAAGTTGAAATCCTAATTTTTGAATTATATTAAGTAGCTTCCCGTCGTCCATATTCGCATATTTTTTTTTAAATAACGGAACGAATTTAATTCCGCTCTTATCAAAAGGCAGTTGGATCAAAGAATTTTCCTAATATTCACCTACTCGTATTCCCGATTTCACAAAGATTGTGTGCCGAATATGTGCGAAGTCAGGGCGGACAGCTACTATAGTACAGCGTGTGGCCTGTAATAGGAGCAAAAAAACCGGTTAAGTGCGTGTCGGACCCGCGCACTAAGGGTTCCGTGCCACCCTTAACTAAATTCAGGGTCCACTTACTTTCACTTAACGAAAACATCACAATATATTGCGACAACAAAAATAACTTTGTTTTTCATAGTGTTTGTATGAAAGACAAAGTTATATTTGCGGTTGATAAAAATGTGCAATATCTCAAAAACTACTGGTTCGATCTCCTTCAAACCAATTTTCGTTGCAAGTTTTTGTTGAGATCTACATTATATATTTTTTTCAAAATTTTCACTTTCTTAGTTCAAAAGTTAGATGGGGGGGGACGCCCATTTTACCACTTTGGAAGCGTCTATATCTCAAACCTTACACTTTTAGAAAAAATGGTTTTAGAAACCTCAACATCATTTTAAAAGACCTATCCATAGACACCCCACACGCATAGGTTTGAGTAAAAAAAATTTTTTAGGTTTTAGTTTCATGTATGGGAGCCCCCCCTTAAATATTATTTTTTCTAACTTTTTGTATCTGAATCGGAAAGCGGTAAACAAAATACACCTACCTACCAAGTTTCAGCTATGTGATGCTTATAGTTTCAGAATAAAGTGGCTGTGACATACGGACGGACAGACAGACAGACAGACAGACAGACAGACAGACAGACAGACAGACAGACAGACAGACAGACAGACAGACTTGACGAAACTATAAGGGTTCCGTTTTTTGCCATTCGGCTACGGAACCCTAAAAAAATAATCAATGATTCTACAGAGTATTCGTAGTTACCTTGACCTGGTCATAGTACTCCAAAATGCTTTAACTAAAAGATATAGTAATCCAAAGTTATAATCTCAAGTCAATGTCTATCAAAATCGCTAACTCGTTGTAGTAAATGACAATGTCAAGTTCTATGACTGGACTTATTTGTTTGCAATACATTGCTGGTTCGATTTATTTTGTTAGAAAATAACAATAAACTTATTTTCAATTAAAAAAATTAAAACCATTTAATATGGATTACTCGTCACTTAAAGGGCCTACATTTTAATTTTTTGCTCCTATTACAAGCCACACGCTGTAGACCTAGTTAACTTACAAAAACATTTTGCCGTCCCTGGCCCGTCGACAGAAGTAGGCGGAACCTGTACAGTCATGTATCGTACTCTAGAGACTTAAAAAATGCGATTTGCGAAAACGTGCCGCCTCGTAACGTTTTAGGCCCGCGGCACTTCGTCAAACGTGCCTTAATACAAAATACGGAACTGTAAAAAACCTTCAGTCCGCAAGTGCGACTTGCGACCGAGACACGAGGGCCCTCAGGAATCAGGCCATCTGCTGATAGAAACGATAACTCCACCCATACGAGGCTGGTCGTTTCGACCTCAAAATCATTATTGTACACAAGCAAGAACATGTCAAAATTACCTCGTGTATCTACGTGTCTTTCGTATGAGAATTTGAATTGCAAGCGTATCTTGAATTTGATAAGATTGCTGAAAATCCAATTAGTTTTTGGCAGGCTATTATTTCATAGGTATGGTATGTAGCTGTTTGTTTTCTACGAGTAGGGTAGACGTCAAAGATACTAACATAAAATAATACAATTACCTTTAATTCTGACCACATGGCAACATAATCAGCTTTACCACGGTAATATAACCGTATATATATATCACCATAGCTTTACTATTTATTTTATTACTTTAAAGTTTCATCGGCAATATATTTCACGTTAGAGATACATTATGCATCACGTGGAGAATAATACCTAATAACAGTAATAACAGATCAACAATAAAACAAATAATATTGGCACGTGTTCGGTGTACCTTCTAATTATCTCAATACTCAACGTATTTTCGCAAGGTTACCAACGAAATAAAGGTATAATGATTATATAAGTCTCTGTGAAATAAGAACACATTTTCTCACAGAAGTTATAGATCTGTATAAGATCCTAGGGCACCAGCAAAAACCACATTGCCGCGCAATATTAAAATAAATACTTACTTATGCGACGGTTTAACAAAATAAAGGATTGGGATGGTTTGGATAGCAATTTTATTACACTTTGTATTAAAAACTGGTTGTGTCCGAGACACCTGCGCAAGAGTGCCGGCGGCCTCCACGCTTGCAGCTTGCTTGAAATCGCCACGGGATTTTGAACTCTACCTGTTCGGAATAAAATCTCCAATGTTTTTGCTACAAAGATAATATTTATTGGGATGCAGAGCCAGGCTTGTGTAAGATGAGTTTGCATACTTGAAATGCAACGATGCCAGCTGTTGCGGGAACTTTTGCTAATCGATTTTTATTCGACTCGAGGTTTATTTTTGCGGCAAATAAGGAGGCGCGGGGCAGCGGCTAGGCTGCTCATTAGTGGTATAGTATTTTTGTGTAGAGCCTCAGGTACCTAGATGGGAATGTGATTACAAATCATTTTTCCTAATTGATAAGCTTAGCTTAGTAGCTTTTAATAACATCAATATATCTGCAGTTGACAACACAAGATTCTTAGGCTTAATTATAGAACAAAAACTTGACTGGAAAGCTCATACTGAGAAGTTAATTATAACGATCAGCTCGTCTACCTACGCTTTGTTTAAGCTTAGGCAATTGATTAACTCGAATGCTCTACTCATAGCTTACCATGGTCTGGTAGCGTCTAACCTTCGATATGGTATAATCTTTTGGGGAAACTCAACAAATAAGAAAATAGTTTTCAAAAAACAAAAACAATGCATCAGGACTATGTTTAATTTACAAAGAACAGACAGTTGTAAGCCCTACTTCAAAAAATTTGAAATTCTCACACTTCCGTCTATGTATATACTTGAGGTCTCTCTATTTGTCAAATACAATCCACACCTATTTCAGAGACTGGACATTGTTACCCGTAATCGACGGGATAGCACTCGTCTGAGCACGCCCCATTGCAGAACAGCTCTTATGAGAAATAGTATATTTACCATGGCGCCTAAAATCTTTAACAAGTTACCCTTATCTTTTAAAGAGCCAGACACTTCGTTATTTTAGAAAAAAAATAAAAATATATTAACTGATAAATGCTACTATACTATTTCCGAATTCCTAAATGATAAAACTTTCAAATGAATTAAACAAATTGAGAGACCTCATAGAGTAATTAATAATTAGTATTGTACTGAATTAAATACTTTGACTTTGTTAATAATAATTCTAATATTTGACATTTATCATTGTTTAATTCCATATTGTTGACATTGTATAAATAATATTCTAGCATGCCCAACAAAATGACAAATTTGCACGTCTTACCCAGACAAAACATGCTGAACTTTAATGTATGAACACCACAATAAACGTAATGTACCATGTTTTATGCAAATAAATTGAATTGAATTGAATTAACATTAATAATTACAAGTTTTCGACGCACATAATCATCTGACTTTTATGTTTTTTTTATGACTTTCATCCCCCAGCAGTGCACGTTTTTTCAACACCGCTGTATTGTAGTCCTATTGAACGAAATGGTAAATGCAATTAAGATATTTTAAAGTAATTCCTTTAAAGAATAACAATATTTAATAATAATTACCAGCATCAAGTACTCACCTATGTATTTTAAAAGGAAGTTTACAAATCAGATCTGTTGTTTGTTCGTTCTGCGGGCCACATGGGGGCAACATCTGGCTGTGATGTTTGCGCCGGAAGTAGCTCGCGCCCACATCCGATAAAAAAAACTAATGAAAGCGCGTGCGCGGCCGTACATTAGTGTAACGGTGGCTTAGCATAAAAATAGCAAATTAATTAGATTTTTAGTAACTTTACAGTCTTTGAAAATATTGTGGAGTTGTTTTAGAATGTTTCTTAACACTTACAGTGTCATATTTGAATTTTTAAAGATGAAATAAGAAACCAAAAATTGCGCACGGGCGGGACTCGAACCAGCATCTTTCTGACTTACCGGGCCAACTGCTCTTCCAATTGAGCTACCGTGCTGTCGGTCCGACCACGCGAAATCCTTGGTCTCTTAGGGATACGTCATTGCGTGACGTTTGCGCCATCTAGCCGTCTGTTTATGCAACAGCTATATTGTGATGTTATTAAATCCTTACAAGGATGAAAAATATTGAGGAAATCTTTATTTGATTATTTTAAGAAAAAGTCCACCAATTCAAAATCCAACCACGTCCCGGGGGCGAAATTAACCGGTAGACATCACCGCGCAGGGCCCCTATTTTTGAATCACTCGCTTGGATATGGCGAGTGATTTTCGTTCGAAAACGATTTTTTTTCTATGACTTTTGACATTACGTCGAACAAAAATCACTCGCCATCTTGAAGCGAATGAATCAAAAATAGGGGCCCAGATGTTTTACTGCAGGCGAAGTCTAAAGAAAATTTTTTGACATTTCGCGTAGACAATTTCTATTTTCTGATTTTCTGCTGAATCGAATATTCTTTTAACTTACGTCTTCAATAAATTTATAATAATATATCATTAAATATAATATTTGTATTTTCTATAATAAAGAAAAATAGCAATTTTGTCTCAGCATTTTTTGCTATTCCTCCATATGGATTGTAATTCTTCCATATGGGTTTCAATCGACACGCTAAGAAGAATTATTAAGAAGCATTTTTCGAGCGCCACCTGGGTAACAACTTAGTACTACTCAACTGATGTAAATTAAGACACCACAGGCACAAAAATACATATAGCATAAAATTATACGAGTATGTACCTGAAAATAATGCCAAGAGTCAGTTTCGGCGTTGAGCGAGTTAAATGAATAAAGCATGGGCACCAAGTTGCACCACGCTTCTTACGAATGTCCTCGTCCATCCTATCTCATACAGTCCACACAATACTTGATAATATTGTGTAACTACGTAGAAACAGTCTCCTGGAAATATGTATGTGAGTTAACGTGTATCAGCTTTCATCTGCAGAAACGATGCTTTTGCGATTGCTAAATATGAATGGACTTATCCTACTACTATTATAAAGGCGAAAGTTTGTAAGTATGGATGTATGGATGTATGGATGTATGGATGTATGGATGTATGGATGTATGGATGTTTGTTACTCTTTCACGAAAAACTACTAAATGTATTTGAATGAAACTTTACCACAATATAGCTTATACATCAGAATAACATATAGGCTACAATTTAGGGCTCTACAGTGCTTTGTTACCGTATTTCTTACTTATTACTAGACTAGACGGGACGAACCTGAAGTCCACGCGAACGAAGTCGCGGGCAAAAGCTAGTTTGAAAATATATGGGTAATATGTCAAGTTATTTAATTATACTTATTTACTTTCTACAAATGTAAAGATGTTTTAATCTTCTTCTTTTTCTTTTTCATTTAAGAGCTATGCTCTTGTCGGTGGAGTTTTCTCAATTTATCTCTATTCAGAGCCATCTCCATGACCTCTTGGTACAACTCGACGCCCAACTTTTCCTTTATTTGGGTCATATACGCTCTTCTAGGCCTTGTTCTTTTCCTTTTCCCTTCAATCTTTCCCTCTATGATGATCCTAATCGAGCTATCGTGCAAGCTATGTTTTTATCATTATACATTATTTTGTTTATTACAATACATTGCACCTTTATACAAAGCATGTAATCATTGTTAATATCCGCTTACTTACTTAAAATCGATCATTGTGCAGCTGGTGAGATCAACCAGATGTTAACCAATGATCAACAGAACAGTTTAATCTTGGTACATTCACAGCAAATACTGCAATTAAGCTTTAAATTAGTACTTCACCTTATCGCGACTGCAGATAAAAAAATACACGAAAACACTGACATACTAGCTGAAAAATACGTATCTACACAACTCTGATCACAACATTTTTTTTACCATAGTAGGTAATGCTTTACTAATATTAATTATTTTCGTAAGAAAGAGGTTACTTAGTGTAAAGCTCAGTTTCTCCAGGCATCTATACTTTAATGATCGTAATAAAACAAGGGATATAAATTAACGTGGGCTATTTCCCGTGTAATTCCAACGGCAGGGTGGAATTAGTAACGCAACCCCCGAAAAAAGCTGGCTCTAATGGCCAACACAAAAGACAGGTGCTGTTTCTAATGGCGGCTCGCCTATTTCGACGTCAGTTGGCCGATGTATTTTTAAGTGGACCCATCAAATGCAACCTTAACACGACCGATAAAGACACCCATTTGAGTGGGACAAATGAAATTAACATTTTTTTGGGCGATGCGTGCTGCGTGCATCTGCCGGCTGAGCCGCAAGACCTCTGTCAAAGCTGTCGTTTTAATAAACTACCTCTTCTCGAAAGTTTCACCTGAATAGTAATTTGATTGCATCTTAAGCTGACTGCTGGTAGTTTCGTAACAGTCAAATTATTTATAAAAAATATTATATTTTACTTTAGAACATGCACAGTCCTCATTCGCATAGATTTGTAGGTTTGTCGCGTTTTCATCTGCGCTTTCAGACTATTCGTTCAAAGGTTACAGTTTCACTAATTTCAAAAACACATTAATTGTCATCCAACGCCCATTCATTTCGATATGTAGAACCTACTTATTATAACTTATCCCTTTTCGTCATAATGAGTTCAGCACAGTTATACGTTTGGGACAGTAACAATAACATAAAGGACATTTCGGATATGTAATTAGTAATTTGAAATTGTTGGGACACGGATTAGTTAGGATTATGAAGTGGAAGTCTTGGAAGTACGTTCATAAGGAGTAGCATTGGCTTTATACGGTATGTATCTATAATCCTATAATAAGTAGGTACATAACTATAAACTCACACCTATCAGAATGATTTGGCAAGCGATTAGTAAGAAACAGGAGTATAGTAATCCGGTCACATTAGGAATAATTGTAACTGATACGAGCCCATTAGCTAATTACATAATTTGATGACTGCAGATTACAAACAATCCCCTCTGTAACATATCTTGATGAGTTCAATGGCATAATCAAATGAATGACATGTGATATACGAATCTCATACTTGTTATATACCTATACATATACTATAACAATCTGTGCAATTGGTTATAAAGTATCAAATAAAGTACATAATAGGCAATACAAAATTATCCTTGTAACTAGCAAACTATTTAACTGTCGGGCCGGTTGCACTGTGCTGCTTACTATTTCATTTTAGTAGAGAAAACTTTACATGAATTTTTGTATTGTTGACTTTAGTACCGTCCACAGCTGACTTCAGTGGTATACGCCCCGCAAATCGCTAATGCGCTTGGCGGCCATTGTTCCGACGTATTCTCGTTATTGCCAATAAAAGAGCAATATAATAACAAAAACTACATAGATATTTGGGATGCTTCTTTTTATTTGGGAAAGAGATTTTGAGGTTACTGTTTTGACAAGGTTCCAGCGCAGTACCAGCTTGCTTACATGAACATTGAACACTTTATATTTCCGGCTATCCACAGTTTGTAACAGCGACATATTCACTGGTTCTACAATTCAAATCGGTCGAAGTGAAAGAAATTACTTCATTGTTGCGTCAGCGGGCCGTTTTGATTGAGTTTTTAGGGTTCCGTACATAAAAAACGTATCAGAAAACTAAGTGCAATCCACGAAGGCGCCCCCCAAAAGCGCGGGATGTGGGGGCCTGTGTCAATTTATCCATGCAAATAATGGTAATACCGTTTCCGGAATTGATACCTAACTACTATTAAGAAAATTAATTGAAGCCTATTTTCAGGAACTTTACAGTCTTTGAAAATATTGTGAAGCCTTTATATTTTTTGGCCTGACTGACATGGTTCTATCATTTAGGTAGGGAAGCAGTTCCGGGGCAAGTAAAGGGTAATATTTATGTGTAAACTGATATTGTTTTGTGGACATCACACATGAAGTCCGTATAATATAACAAGCATACCGAATTTAAAGTTCTAACCATAAATGGTTAAGCTAACTTGATCCAACTCTTTCTGATGCAGAACCTTCCCAAAAGAGACGAACCCAACTCGCGCTTGGCCGCTTTTTTGCGGCGACCATTGTGACGGCTCGTTTGGCCGGCGCATTCACACTCAATGACTGCATAAACTGCATTACAGCCCAATGCGTCGACCACTACCTGCATCATTGTGCTTTTGAATGCACCAAAGAATTGGGCGCGGGTTTGTGACAATTCCACGCCAATTTCATTTGAACTTGCCATTATGATAAACACGAAAAAGGTTAGGTACATAGACCAGGTAGTATACTTTATTGAAAACCACACAGTAAATATTTAACAGAATTGTACAATATATGTTTGTGCTTAGGCGCTGAAAGCTATTTCATCCCAACATAATCGGGTGAAAGACAATCTTAAAACAGGAAATTGAACGTCCCATATCTAATTTGTCGTGTGTTTCGTGTTTCCTTTTAATAATAATAAGAGAAAAGAATAATTAAAAATACTAACTAACAAAAAACAATATCACAATAGATATTGAATCGGGAACATTATTTGAATTTAAAGTGACCCTCAAATATTAGGTATATTTATAAGAGGTACTGGAGCCCTATTTTTGAATCACTCGGTTCAAGATGGCGAGTGATATTCAATGATTAAAGTCGAATTTTGGAATGAAAACCAGTTGTAATCTACACAAAAAGGATTTGAAAAATCATTGCTGAATTTTTTGAATACTCACGTCTATATTTGTGGTTTTCGTTGATTTTTTATTCGTTTTCGAACGAAAATCACACGCCATACCCAAGCGAGTGATTCAAAAATAGAGATCCTGGGGCCTTATTTTTGAATCACTCGAGTCAATATTTCGAGTGACTTTCATCTGAATATCAGTTCAACGTCAGATATTAGTTGCAAAATTCAGCATGCTTTTTGTCACTGGCCGTATGGAACCAACTCATTTTTATTTAAAAATCGAACAATCAAGTTTAAAAATCACTCGCCATATCAAAAATTCATTGTATTTACAAAGGTAGCGGATAATACACGTGAATTGAATAAATCACTGAACATTCAAGTGTACTTGGCTCGGTATATTCCTGTACTTTACGTAAATAAGCTTTATTTTATCGAAACATACGGGTATTAACCTACACTCACAATTTCATAAAATGATACAAATTTTCGGATGGGTATTATGACGAGTAGCAATCCCTTTCAGAAAAGTTTGAGTGGAGATAACAATGATACTTAACGGAAAAAAGCTTCTAGAAAAATAATACCTAAAAATAAACTCCATGCTTTTCAAACAATAATTTTCATTAAAAAAAAACATTTATTTTTTTGTAACTGATCAGATCAGTCCTTTATAGAAAAGTGAATGTACCTATTTAGTTAGCGAAACTAATGGCTAATCGTATTAGCCATGTTTTCAAAAAACGAAGTACCTACCCACCTAATAGTATTTGTAGAAATTAAACTGGGACGGGGAACTCGTCTTTTCGTTTACACTGTTTATTAATATAAATCGATACAGGATAATCAGGATAATCTACCCAACTTTAATATGTACTTCCACTCTCAAACCAGCATAACAACTAACTATAGACATTACGGGTCTAAACGCGAATAAAAAGTTATGAGTTGCAATCCACCAGTTGACTCGTGACCACGAAAGTTGCAATACAGCCGAAACTTTGAGCAGTGAGTAATAGTTATTGCAATGTAACGCGAAAGTTTAAAATTCTATGTACAGCATAACAACTATTCGTACTCCTCACACTCACATACATAAAGATACTTTCTGCATTCCACATTATATTGTTCGTTCAAAGGGATGGAATGGATGGAGTCTGTAGTGTAGTAGTATTTTTTCTTTTTACAATTCACCTAAAGTGGGAGTGATGTTCGTTATTTGAGCCTGGAGCACGGAATAGAGCGCCCGTAGTCCGTCAAAATAGAAAAGAGCTTTCATTTTAGCTTACGTCAGATTGCTGAGCATCAATATTGGCGACCGAGAGCGACGGCAGCGCTTAGCGACAGCGTCACAAACTATTGGAGGACGTTGAAATGACAAATGGCTGGCTGTCATTACGAAAAGTAATTAAACCAAAGTTATTTTTTATGAAATATTGTATTATAGTGTCTATTGTGACTTGTATAAGAATATGATGCACCGTTACATAAATTTTGTATTAAAATTGCTAAAGAAATGGTGACAGACGTCCGCCAACCTTGTTTTTTTTGTCTCTGCGAACGCTGTCATTAATTTGGGTTCCCCATGGGTTCCCCCACCACCTACTTCGCAGACATCGCATGAAATAACAAAAATCTATACTTATACTAGTGTCATCTTAGAGTAATGAGTTATCTTGATATTGTAAGATAAGTTCAGCCGTAATTAAAATGTAATAAAACTGAACAATAATTTACTTTATTATATCTGTTACTGAAAATTTAAGGTTACCTTATTTCTAGTAGTCTACTGCTTGAAGTAAAATGAATCAAAAAATGAATAAATAAATAAAAGTTAAATTAAATGAGCACCCTGTATACAGGGATGAGTGGAGCCTATGGTGTGCTGTGTGCTACAGGATGTATTGTCACGCTTGGTGGGCCCACCGTATCTCCTATGGACACCCTTCCGGCTCGCACCATCAATTTAATATTGCGGTCCTGTTCTCTTCCTATGAACTTTCCTATTATTAGCATAAAAGTCATAAAAGTATTTTTTTCTGCATATAGACCCACTGGATGCACTTATACACGTCCCAATATAAACCCTACCACTGCTTCGGGACAATTGTGGGCTAGTGCTGAGAAGAAGCTGCGCAACAAACTCAGTCACTATTGTCAATGCCTCTTTTCATAAGGTTTACAATGTTTGTGGTGATCGAAGCAAGTCCATACTAATGCAAAAGCAGCTGAGCTAAGTCTTCCTGACAAGGTCTGAGGACCCCATTGGAGTTTAGCGAATTTTAAATATTAGCGAAGTATCATCTGCAAGATTCTCTACAAAGTGTAGGAGGTCATTTATTTATAATAAAAGTAAATACTAAGGTAATGTTAATCTATAATTTACACTGAGCTAATTAATAGGAGTTTAAAAAAATAATAAAAGTAAGTAAGCTGTGTAGGAGCGATGAATATCGTATAGTGAATATTTTACTAAGCAAAATCAATAAACAATTACGGCGATACTGACGGAAATAATAACGATTATTTTATGATATTTTAGCGGCTACAATTATGTAAGGCTCATTAAAGCTCAGGCAATGAAAGCTCAAAAAGCTTATAGAAGGAATTCTAAGGACCACAAACAATATTAGACTTCGTAATTTTGTATGGTCTAGTTAGGAGATTAAAGTAAAAAACTCAAAAAGTCAATTTCAAGCTATTCCATCTACGTACATCTTTTGGTACCTTGGTCTAATAGGTGATTATTAGCTCTGAGCCATCTAAGCGTAGTTGTCATTGGCTGAGGTAACATAATTAGGGCAGAATAATACGTTCCTTGAAGTCTCCTCTTTATAAAAGTTAAACGTCTGGCCCAAAATTGAATATTAAGAAATAGGGATGAAGAAATTCATTTTGTTAAATTGTGTTTAAATCTATGTAAGATTCAACAAAAACATAAGCTCTATACAACTCTCGTAGAAGCCGAACTAAGCAACTACTTTCTCAAATACAATCTCAAATTAATTTCAGATCCACTTTACTTTGCTGAGATCGAATTTGCTTCTTATTGATGAGCTTCTCTGGCAGCACAATGTAACTTGTATTATCTTTGGATCCACTATTTGCTATATCAGAATCCTATCTTCCTTTCTGACCAGTTACTTTTCCACAGACAACACAACGCGGCCCACTCGACCAGCAACCATGAGCGTAACGAGCAAGCCACCCTTCAATGGACTAAGACCTCCATGCATGAGCTCCGAGTGGAAATGAGGGAGCTAGGAGAGAGCGTCAACAACTCCGCTCTGCTGCGGCAACTGCACACTATTAGGAACGAGGTAAGACGTGATCAGTAGCTGCAATAGCATAACAACTGGTCGAGCTGTGATGAAAGACATCCATGCACAGATGTAACACCCGAATGTAACCTTTTTCATAAGCAAATAAATTCATGCATTCATTCATTCATGAGCATGAGCGCCGATTGGAAATCAGAGAGCATCAACAACTCCACTCTGCTGCAGCAACTGCATACTACTAGAAACGAGGTAAGATGTGATCAGTATTAGCTGCAATAGTACAACAACTGGTCAAACTGTGTGGTGGAAGACCTCCTTCCATGAGCGCCGGGTGTGAAAATGAGAGTGCGTCAACAATTCCGCTCTGTTGCGGCCACTGCACACTATCAGGAACGAGGTAAGACATGATCAGTAGCTGCAATAGCATAACTGGTCAAGCTGTGATGGAAGACTCCATGCATGAGCGTTGAATGAAAATTAGAGAGCTACAACAACTCCGATTTGCTGCGGCAACTGCACACTATATTAGGAACGAGGTAAGCATATCTTACCTTGTTCCTAATATAGTGTGCAGTTCCTAAGGTAGTGTGTTGTTAACAACTGATAAGCTGTGTGTGATGGAAGACCTCCTTTCATGTGCTCCGAGTGGAATTGACAGTGCTGGGAGAGAGCGTCAACAACTCCGCTCTGCTGCGGGGACAGCACAGTGTTAGGAACGAGGTGAGTCATGATCAGTTCATGCTGCAAAGTAAAGGCAGGCCAGGCTGTGAAGGAAGGACTTTACCCAATTAGAACGAGCTGAGTAGGCCTAGAAATAAGAGAAGAACACTTTAAATTGGCCATGACCACCATGCACAAGAATAAGACTACTTGAAATATTAGCAGGATGAATCGGAATGGGAGCGTTACTGACTTGTTAATGTGAATTTCATGACCACTTGTATTCCATTAGAAATATAGCTAGATTTGAGTGTAGAACTGGATAAAAACTATTACTTTCCATTTGCCAATCTACCTTGCATATTCTCTCACTAATAACGGTAAAGATTAATATACACTTTTGTTCCAGCTGAAGCAAGCCCTGATGGAGACGTCAGACCTGGCGCAACTCGCGCGCACGCAGGAAGCCAGGGTGGACAAAATGGACAACGAGATCGGAAGGCTGAAGTACGAGAACCAGCAGATGAGGGGCACGATTGCTGATCTCCGCTCGCAAGTCGGAAAAGTCGTTAAAGAGGTCAGTGCCTTTATAAGTTTGTGCGTATTTTTTAGGTGTACGGTGTGTAGTATGGTGGGAAAAACTCCAAATCATAGAATAAGGCTCTGAGATTTTACGGGTGATGTCTCAGTGACTAATCCGCTATATCACCTTGAGAATTTGATAGTGTAACACATATAGGTCCTTCTCCTTCTTCTTTTCGTGTCGACTCTAGCGTTGTATTTTTGAGGACCAGTACTTGGCGACTGACAGAGCGCTGTACAGGTCCGCACGTGTGCAGGTATAGGGACACGCAGGGCAGGACAATAGGTGTGCCATCGTCTGTGGAGAGACACCACACAAGCATGCGTTGTCCGCAACATAACCCATCTGTACAAGTTCTCCTTGAACATATAGGTCCTCGCCTGTGGGGCTCTGGGGTACGGGGGAGGCGAGAGCGGGGTGCGTGAGGGGTGCGGGCGGCGACTCGCACTCTCGCCTTTTCCTGCGTCATTTAACCCTGCTAGCGAGGTCTCAATTTCGCGGTGTACGTATAGTTAAGTACGTAATGATAATGCAGAAAGAATAAAGTCCATCCATCTCCAGAAGTAGTAAAAAACAGGTTTAAAGTATATTGAATTAAAACTAACCGTCTCTAAATAAGAATAACTAAGTGTCAATTAATAATTTGAAAAGACCTGCCATAGCAAATCTGTTAGTTCAAACCACGCGAAAGGGCACAATAATCAAATTATCTTCGGACTCATTAAAATTCTGCCCCCTGTTGTCACTTGGTAAGTTGTTAATCGTTTGCCAAGATTATTCATAGTTTACATTTAGCTATTATTAATTCACTGAATAATTTCTATGAAGGCAAACCTTCCTAACTAACCCGTCAGATAAATTCAATTTAAGTAAATGATTCGTGTAAAATAATAAGCATTAGAATTCAAAGCAAATCCGCGTAACAGGCATTTGGAATGCGTGGAATATTCCATAATTCGTATTCCCCCAGTGGATTTACTGGTCTAATATTGGAGCACAACATATAAGCATAAGTTGTTAATGAAATACGTACTTATTATACTTACTTTCAAAGAATTATGATAACCTTGCACAAAGTCAACATTCCTGACTGTATAAAGCCCACCGACTCCAAAGCAATACTCAGGGACTATTACTTAAATAAACTTCTTCACGTGTATGCTACTAAAAACAGTATACTAAAGACTACGCATGAATTTGGGTTGACCCACTGCGCCCATTAAATTTACATGGCCTCAGGACAGACAAGAAGACAACAAAACCAGACCTGCAGAACGCACTGTCAGTAGCGCGATCGGAGATCCCGGTTTTCTGGTCGACTATCCGTTCCTTCGCATACCCCTTTAATAACAATACGTAGGTACAAGTAAAAACATTTTCCTTCTCCCCGAAAACGTTTTAGTTTATGGGTATGCATGCCATCTCCTCAACACATAAAGAAAGGAGCTAATAACTATTTCAACCCCTCATTTATGCAAAAATGTTTTCCCAATTTATTTTTGCGCCTGCCTTTCGGAAGAAGATTGCTTTTGTATATTCGCTTTCGCTAAATAGCATCTTCAGATTTTTCTTTTGCAACATTCAATTTCAGTTGTTTGTGCTTTAATTTGCAAATGCATAATTTATCATATAAATAAAATATAAGTAGTAAGTTATTATAATCGTGGCAAAGGACGTACAACAAAGAAAATTTCCAATATCTTCAACTTCAAAGTCTGCAAACGATTTCTAAAGTGAATATCTGATTTCAAACATCTAGACGCGGAAACTGCACTATGCATATTGTGATGGCCGGGGTAAATCCGATAAGCAAGGAAACTTGATCATTCTATTCAAGTTTTGAACTCGGGCCACAGGATCGGGGGAAAAGCCAAGGTGAAGTGTAGGAAATGAGAGCTTTTGTATTGCGCAGTGAGGAAATAATGAGAAGATTGTCCCACTGTGTGCCGGAGGGGACGGATATGAAGCAGCGAGTACGGAAATGCGCGACGTGTGTGTGCGCTGCACAGCGCCACTGCAGAATTACTGCCTGAAAGAGGGACGCTGATTGTCTTGACTCTTTGCCGCTTTCCAGTTGTTATTTCCTTTACAATGCCGTTCATAAAAATAACTTCGAACCTTCTTTTGTTGCTTGTTCGTTAAAAAAACTTTCTACAATACCGCTTGTTGTACATACTACTCTTATTTTACTTTAGTAAGCTACCCGCCGCGCCGGGTGTGTTCCCACGCAAATTATCTGCAGATGACTCGGGTAATGAGTTATTGATCAGCCGATTAAACCCGATCTTGTGAGAGAAATTACGAATAATCTCTTCGTTATACCGCCTCGCTTCAAGCGTTCAGGACATAATGTGAATTAACTTTTTTTTCTCTAAGATTTTCATGTTTATCAATATGTCCGTTGGAGTTTTAATGTAGGCAACCTTATCGTGCATTTAGACGGAGAGAATGTTGTTTGTGATAAGGTTGAATTTTGAGTATATAAGTCAAACTAGGGGAGGCTTCACGCTCGGTGCACGTAACCGTCCGCGACCGTTGCGCCTGCGACTTTTTACCGGTCAATATGCTTTGTATTTAGAATATCGTTTGAATTTCACCTCCCTCGGGCACCAGGCTAGCGTGACCGCACCAGATATAATTAGCTCGCATTATCAATAAACCTTTACGCTATGATTTCCGAACGAAAAAAGGCGTGTTTGTCGTTGAAAGAATACTCATTTTGCATATTAAGTTGTAATCAGTAGTCTAACGCTGTTGAACGCAGTTGATTGCTTATTTGACATATTTTAAGGAATACTTATTTATTAGACACCCTATGTATGAAAACTGTTTTATGTCCCAAATTTATGCCAACATGCGAGATGTACTATGGTAATGCTTTTGTGAGTTAATATTTAATAAACTGCTGCATTACATTAGATAAAAATAAATATTATAATCAGTACTTTATATCACAACTCACAAAATATTAACAGGAAATGTCCTACATAATCGTACGCAGCTTTATCTATCATAAATATTTAGCATCGATATCGAAATTTGAGTATGTTACCATGTTTAATTTTTTAAAAGGCAAACATTACCAAATACTGATACCAATAGAGTTTAGTACACAAATAAAATGTACTCAAAGTATAAATTAAAGCACGTAAATTATAGGCATAAAAATTTGTAAGTAGGGTATTTTATTTAA
This sequence comes from Pyrausta aurata, assembly GCA_963584085.1. NCBI lineage: Eukaryota > Metazoa > Arthropoda > Insecta > Lepidoptera > Crambidae > Pyrausta > Pyrausta aurata. The sequence continues at coordinate 2,787,003 of OY757251.1, forward strand.
GAATAATAATAAAACAAAACAAGGTACTATACGGGATGTGACTTGTAATAGGAGCAAAAAATTTATGGGTAGGCCCTTAAAGTGACGAGTAATCTATTTCAAATGGTTTTAAATTTTTATATTAAAAAATAATTGTATTATTATTTTCTAACAAAATAAATCGAACCAGCAATGTATTGCAAACAAATGAGTTCAGTCATAGAACTTGACATTGTCATTTACTACAACGAGTTAGCGATTTTGTTGTACATTGACTGGAGATTATAACTTTGGATTACTATATCTTTTAGCTATAAAGCATTTGGAATACCATGACCAGGTCAAGGTAACTACGAATACTCTGTAGAATCATTGATTACATTTTTTGCTCCTAGTACAGGCCAAACGCTGCATATTTTTGACATCTGTCTTAAAGCTCTGCATTATAATGAAAATGGATACGGAATTATGTATTCAATTTGCAAGTAAATTCGTCCAATTTTAAAAAGAAAGATGAGGTTAATTCTTTCTAACAGCTTTCTAGTAGCTTATTTTGGTAGAATATGGTATTGCTCAGAGTAAAAGTATAACAATACACGTTAGAACATAAAAATGCTGTTGTAAAGCATAATTACGGAAACTTTTCGTTCGTTTATTCAACGAAACCGGATCAATGTGATTTATTGCCACTAATAATAATTTAAAATGTACAGAGCATTTATTCGCGTTGTATAAATTAATTTTACGCTCAAAAAGCTTCCAATATTGTAATAAAAATTACACATGTTCCAATTTAATCAGGTACGAGTATAAGTAGGCTTTCCGTTTGCGTAATTAACAGAGTGTGTAATGTGTACATCGGAATAAAATTAAATATTCGATAAATTGACTGATTGAAGACATCTGTCAAAGTTACTCAAAAGCATTTTTACCGTTATTTTATTACTAGCAATTTTTCTACGACTTGATTCTGCAAATAATGTCTGATGGCTTTACTTTCATCCTCTTTTTCAACCCTTTACTGTATGATTACCGCCATTTAGACTATCCTATGTGTGTTTCCTTCTAACTTTCATCATTCCCTAAAAAATTAAACACAAGTAACTACATACCTCAATTTAATGAATACGTTTGCATTTATAATAATAAGTTTTAAGTGGGGATTACGTCATTAATTTAAGTAAGGCGATAACGGAATAGCAGGATTATATTCTTCCCTTTTATATAATTTATCAGGAATTAGAAACTTCTCATTAGAGTTCCTAGCTCAACAGTGGAATTCCTGGTGCAATAACAGTGGAATTCCTGGCTCTTTCAATTCTAAGTATTGTATGGGCTCATTATTGATGAAAACTATTCTGAGTGAAATAAAGCCGCGATTTCCGCTCTTGAAGATATTTTTCATTGTTTATTGAATCTATGAAATACCGACTCGAAAAACAGCCGGCTGACTAGACTAAACTCCATTCATCTTTGCTTGTCCAACATTGTAAACAAACATGTTGTAACATTTAATATAATATCCACAAATAACATTAATTTCTTATTTAATTTTAAAAGATCTCAGTGTTGAACGATTGATTAATTATGTATGTTCTAAGTTTTGCGTTTATCTTGTTTCAAAAGGAATATTTTCGCTAAAAAGGAATGTCAAGACGAAGTTTACAATATTCGACTAGAGAAAAAAACGGAATAACTTTAATCATAATTAAATTTTTTGTGATTTTAAAAATAGTTTCTTGGTAGAGATGGTTATTTTTAGTTCAGGTAGGTATATTCTAACTTAGGGAATGGTGCAAGTTTCATCTAAATCGGTTGAGTAGTTTTTGAAATGCGAGCAAAAAACTATTATGCAATGAATTGAAGTGTCTGGTTTTGAAATCTAAAATTCAGTACTGTCCTTACATGGTAGGTAGGTACATAAAGTTGTTGTGTGCATTTGAGCACTACATTGCTTCTTTTGACACCATTAACTTTTGATTCGTGCGCGCGCCGTGCTGTTTTGTGCGATTGTTCAATCAAAGCGAATGTAGATTGCAGCAACGTGAGAGTAGCTACAAAAAGTGTGAGAATTCGGCCCGCTGCCCGGGCAAAAAAGTCACGGACCACACCGCGCGAAATCCGATAGCTAATTAATAAAGCGGCTCACTGTTTTTTCCTTGTAGTATTTCATTTTCTCAAGACTACACCGTTGAGACTAGAATATATTGCTGCAATAATAAAGAGATTCTCCGGTATAGCTGTTAAGTTTCTTTTAATGAGCGAGGTGATTAAAAAGTTGCAAAGTCCTTGAAAGTACTTCTTTAGCATCTGGGCCCCTATTTTTGAATCACTCGCGTCAAGATGGCGAGTGGTATTCAATGATTAAAGTCGAATTTTGGAATGAAAACCAGTTGTAATCTACACAAAAAGGATTTGAAAAATCATTGCTCAATTTGAAACGGAAATCACTCAAAATCTAGACGTGAGTACACAACTCACGTCTAGATTTTGAGTGATTTCCGTTGATTTTTAATGTGTTTTCGAACGAAAATCACACGCCATATCCAAGCGAGTGATTCAAAAATAGGGGCCCAGATTTTGTTAAATAAGTCGAAACCAGAAAGTAAGGTGCTTAGGTATGCTTATTCAACAAATACTAAAACACTTCATTGGTAAATGAGAAAAATTACTTAAATTCACTCAGAAATAAGTGTGTGATTTTGTCGCTTTTCCTCAAAAAAGCCCCGCATCGTGGTCACAGCAATTGTAGATAAGTTGTTGTAAAATAGTTAAATTTAAAACTATTTGTTGTTTACATCTGCATCTGAGAGGCACTACAAAGGCAACGTCAAACACCAGAAGCGTGCAATCCGAGTAAAACCACGTACAACTCGGAAAACTATTTATCAGCATTTGTGCGCTTCTCGGCTTCGAACGGTGCAGTTCAAATTGCTTGATGCCAGAGTGTTGCTTGCGGTGGCTCTCGATACTATTCGATATATCGATATTTATACTACTAAATGGCTACGTCTTCAAAAAAAATACTTTTCCGATAGTATGCCACTGCTGGGCAGCCTTTAGGAAACTGCGCAAGAGCGTCTTCTCGGCTTAATTACCTCAGTATCTGAAGACGAGAGTCTTCAACCAGTGTGTGTTACCAGTGATGACATATGGATCCGAAACATGGTCTCTTACTATGAACTTTATAAAGAAGCTTAAAATCACACAACGAGCTACGGAGAGGGTATACTCTGTGTTTCTTTACGAGATCAAATCAGAAATTAGGAGATACGTAGAAGAACTATGCTGACGTACATAGCTCTACGAATCAGTAAGCGCAAGTGACAATGGGCAGGGCACATAGGTCATAGCGCGATGAACTGATGAGTTTTCGGGCAGAAATGTTCTAGATTGAAGACCCTTCGACCAAAGGCGCAGCGTAGGACGTCCACAGACAAGATGGTAAGATGTCCTTGTTAATATCGCAGGATCACATTAAAATGCAAACCACTCACAACCGGTCGTTGTGGTAAGCCTATGTTTAGCAGTAGACGTCCTTTGGCAGATAATAATGAAGTAAACTGCCGTATCTGATGCAGTTGTAGTAAGGGCTATTTTGCAACAAAAGCGGGTAACCTGATGTGCAGGCGACAGTACAATCGTTTTACGAGTAAAGTCGATCATTCACGTTCCGTCGATACCAAACCTATCGCGACGCAACAGCACTGCGCCCACTGTTTTGAATATTAAAATAAACTGCAGCTGCCAGCTCAAAAACTGGCCGCGACTGGTTGGCTTCCGTGTCATTGAAGGGAGCATAATAACAGTTTGCCGGGACTTTTGTTTCTCGACAAAGAGACGGGAGCCGCGAATCTTGCGAGAAACGATGGCTGTCTGCTTAGCGAAACCACTGATTTGAAAGCAGATTCAAGGCCCCTATTTTTGAATCACTCGCGTCAAGATGGCGAGTGATATTCAATGTTTAAAGGCGAATTTCGGAATGAAAACCAGTTGTAATCTACACAAAAAGGATTTGAAAAATCATTGCTCAAGTTTGTGAGTACTCACGTCTAGATTTTGAGTGATTTTCGTTGATTTTTAATGTGTTTTCGATAGAAAATCACACGCCAAATCCAAGCGAGTGATTGAAAAATAGGTGCCCAGAAATGTGAATGTTAATGCACGAGGCTTAACAGAGAAAGAAACGAAGCTTTTAAAAAACGTATCTGTTAAATAAGGAATGTTTTCACTTTGATCATATCATTGTATTGAAATACAAATACCTAAATGTGAAGAAATACTTATAAATCCCCATCGTCACTGACAATCAGGTGAGATCGTAAACAAAAATATTGAAGCTAGTAATAAAATGTAGAGGTTGTTACATATTTATTTTATTGTAAATCAACTGCTAATTCCAAGATATGGACACTAATTGACAGACTGATAGACAACAAGCTTACTGAAGTACATATTAAATTGGAAATATTTAAGAATATACTCCGAAGTAAGTTGGAAACGATAAAAACGGTTCTTTGAAATGAAAGCCTTACGAAGAATATAAAATATAGAATAGGATTACATATTACTATCATATAACTAAAACGTGATCGATGTAGTTTCAATAGCATACATACATGCAATCAGTCACGTAATTTTAAGGTTGGAATTGATACTAATTACTTATTTATGTAGCCGTCTCTAATACAAATAAAGTACTTCATATTCCTACATTAGAATACTAACTATAATGTGTTTATTTTTCTTTGAATTAGACTCAGGAGTCGAATACGGAATTTCGATGCACAAAATACCAATGAATGCAAATACGATGCTACAAGATTTCGAGCGCACATAAGTGCGAAATAGCTATACTGCGATACTACTGAACTTCGATGCACATAAATTCGAAAGATCTTTACTGCGACACTACTGAACTTCGATGCACGTTAATGCGAGAGGGTTTCATAGCGAAACAACATAATCAAACAAAAAAACATAAACATTTTTCAAGTAACATTTTTTAATTCATGCGCTAGTTTTTGTTTTTGTTTTCCCCAACAAAAACAAAAACTAGCGCATATGAAATAAAAAATGTTACTTAAAAAAATACTTTATTTTTGCTCTAGTATTCGCCATTAAAATATTTAAAAATAATTATAAGTCACCTTATATATGCAAGACCATCTAAATAAGTTAACATATCCATATCGCCTTTCATATTAATATGCTCTTGGAGTTTTTTGTAATACTGCGTTTTTTATTTTTCTTTTTTTTCCAATGCACCAGCTAACCGCTCTATTTCGTATTCTGTATTTATTTGTTCTTTAATTAGTTTTTTTAGTGTCCGAATGAGTCAAAAGCAGTGACGGACTGGTTTAGTAAGTATTACGTAAATGGAACATATACTAGTACGAGATCACAGTCTTCTCTGAATAAACCAAAATCTATCTTAAAGAAGAAACCGCCCCTTTTCCCACCAGGCTTATGGTCAGTTCTGGATTGCTTTGTCGCGGGTATACCCATAACACAAAATGCTGTTTAAAGTTGGAATAACCGCTGGAATAGTTTACTCAATGAAAAATATATATATATATATATGTATATATAAAACACTTATAGAACTAATTAAAGAACAAAAAAATACAGAATACGAAATAGAGCGGTTAGCTGGTGCATTGGAAAAAAAATAAAAATCAAAAACGCAGTATTACAAAAAACTCCAAGAGCATATTAATATGAAAGGAGATATGGATATGTTAACTTATTTAGATGGTCTTGCATATATTTATATGCTATATAAAGAAATAAGATCTTACATTGTTATGTAATTATTTAAATTTTGTAAACGTTGTTAAAAAAATATTTCAAATTTAATGTTTTTGTTATCATTTTCGTGAAGACTTTGCATTTTTGTAAAGTTGAGTTAATGTGTATCATTAAAACTTTGTCGGCATTTTGTTTTGTTATGGTACGATTGATTGCTAGAACAATTTAAAAATATATGAAATACACATGATTTAGTTTATTAAGCATTTTGGTTTATTTATCTGCCCTTTACAACATATTTTTATTCGGATATTTATTAAGTGTAAAAATCTAGGTACTGGTAGTAAAATTAACAAAATAATCATTGTTTTGGTTTATTTATCTGCCCTTTACAACATATTTTTATTCTGATATTTATTAAGTGTAAAAATCTAGGTACTGGTAGTAAAATTAACAAAACAAGTTTGATTATGTTGTTTCGCTATGAAACCCTCTCGCATTAACGTGCATCGAAGTTCAGTAGTGTCGCAGTAAAGATCTTTCGAATTCATGTGCATCGAAGTTCAGTAGTATCGCAGTATAGCTATTTCGCACTTATGTGCGCTCGAAATCTTGTAGCATCGTATTTGCATTCATCGGTATTTTGTGCATCGAAATTCCGTATTCGACTCTAGACTCAGAATTCAATTATTGGTGTGTGGAGATCAAAGGCAACACTGGGCCGAGACATCTCTAATAGAGATGATTCTCTATGCTACGTTCTCACTTATCTATGACGAATATTATTAGTTAGACGCGTTTTATTTGTAATTAATTTTAATTAATGTTTAAGTATAATCATAAAAATTGCACCGAAATTAAATACTGTTTTGGCGAATATGTTATAAAGCTGGCTGGTTCCTACTTCACAGAAGTATTAGCTTGCCATTCAACGCTGCACGCAGCCAGTATCATCGCCTTCTTGCCACAAGGAAAGTGCTTCATTTTTGAATAGGTAGTTTTTAATTATTTTTTTTAATTTTTTTTATTGGGCGAATGACGATTAATTATGGAGAAATGTAATCAATAGAACAAAAACCTTTATTATTCTATGTATGCCATTATCTCAGTGGTGGCAGTAAGGCACAGTGAATGAGTGTATTTATGTAGCACTGTATTTTCCTCAATGCCCTAAATCCAATTAGGTTTACCATGTGTATGTTACTTAGTTACTGTTAACAACTAGGACCGCGTTGTCCACCTGCTGTCATGTGTATTGAATAATGTGCAAAATAAATAATAACGTCCTGATGCGCGGGCGCAGTGCAGTTGTATATGGCAGCTGACACACCTGGCCGATGCACGCTCAATATGCGTTTTTCACCGCGTCCGACATCGAACTTACATGTTAAAAAATAAAATTGATGAAGACGATTTTTGTTTCTGATATCAACGAGCTATTAATAATATACTATTAATTAATTTACAGATTAATTACATTTCCAACTTAAGTTATTATAAAGAAAGTCACTTTTCGTCGTCCGTTTATCGCAATACTAAATCCAAATCACGAATGATCTTAGGATATTTATAAACACACCATGCTCACTCGTCAAGTAAGTGAAATCCTAAAACAGAAGTTCTTATTTGTCTATCCGTCAGTCTATTAGTCCATGTCACCAGGCTGGACGAAGTGGACGACGCAACAGTTACGTTAATTTAACATAAAAAGATGGCACAAATCTCTCTCAAATCATTGGAGATGTTCAAAAGTATACTAGTTAACAACATACACATGTACCTACGTACTCGTATATGTTGTGGCAGTATCACTCACAAAACAGGCACTCAAACCTAATGGAATGGAAAGCATACAACTTTTACAAGTTGTAAAGCATATCAAATCGAGAAAGTACTCTAGAGTTTATACACAATACAACTCCAAGTTTATTTTACAAAAGTGTTTCCCGCTAGTTCCTTCTAAATCTTGGACACCGCTCTATCCCGAGGGAAATTATCTCTGCCGCGTTCCTTTTAAGTGTAAGAAAATAAAGCACTTATAGGACATAAATGTTTCTGTCCCGTGTCGTCACTAATGGACAACCGCGAGGATAACAGACGCGTTCAGAATGCATGTTTGTTTGGTTGGCACTAACTGCTAATTATGTCTACCGACGATTTGCATCCTTGTAAACATCGAATAACTGAACGTTTAGCAACTGAATGAAAATTAAACACATTTTAACTTTTAAGACTAATCAAACTTATAACAAGTTGAAACCACGTTTTCAAAACGCACGTTAGTATCGATGCTAAAAGTCGCAGTGTGTAAAGGGTCTAAGACCTGCGCGTTTGTGGCTTAAACCTCATGCAAGGATGAATGAATATTCGTTTGCGAAAGTAACATTACCATATCTTGATGCCTTTGTAACGTCTACCTCACGGTTGTCGTGGCAATACAGGCGTTGCTTGTCCCTAACAGATCCTACTGAAATTTTCATGACATTAATTATTTTTCGTTTTGAAATATAGCGTGATTCTAACGTTGATGTAAACTATTCGTTAAGCTACGTAAGTTTATTAAGTAGTAGAATTTAATGATATCAATTTACTAAGTTTTCCTGATATCATAACAATCAATTTATATGTGCAGTTAATAATAGAGAGAATAATCCTGATTTTTCTACGAATAACTTCAAACCGCATCTGGCAATAAGGAAAACTGTTCGATAGAAAATGTCGTTAAATCAAAAATATACCTCCAATCTATGATTTTGTCAAAAGGATCGGTAGGTAAGCCGGTAAGGCTGCTTTTACACGGAACACGAGCAAAGCTACAAAGCTGTGTGTCACCAAATGAATTTTATGGATTCATTTTGACCAATCAAATCATGACGCACGCTATCCTAAAACTTTATCTCAAGAAAAAAGTGCTCGTCTGTTGTAGAAGCAGTTGAACTAACATAACTACAGCAGATGCAGCATTATCACAATCACGCGACTGACAGATCCGATTTCCTTAACTTTTGTTTTTATTCGTAAAATTCTCAAATTAAGTACTTATGAGTGTGAGTGCGAAAGCGCCCTAAGCACTTACACCGGTTGGTTTCTACGAGAGCAAATAATGTTAGCAAAGGTCTATTCCCGGATCATTCAACATTCATTCGGTACACTTAGAGGCGGCCTCGATCTGGAAGATCTATTTATTATTTTATTAACCCTCCCTTTGCGATGTCGGATTTGCTATTGAATATTGACCGACAGTGAACAAGCTTCATCGTGGATATTTTTATCGGAGATTAGTGAGCCTATATTGAAATTGTTTTTGTGCTCTCAATTCGTTTATCAAAAATAACCAATTGTATAGTGAAAACAATACCTATTGTGGTTTGTAATTGTTGTTATTAAGTAAATACAATTAGACGAAACCATAACAATTTCAATGATTCTGATAAGCAGTTTTTGATGAACAAAAAAGTGATTTAGTTGCGTGTATACGTTCGATCACATTGTTCATTTTCCTAATAGACGCGTGATTATGGAAGCAGTCACACGTAATGTCCATTACATACTAATGTGCATTACCGCTAATATCACGCCGACGCTCCAATAAACATCTTTGTGCGGTCGTGTCAATGTGTTCGGGCATGGCTGAACTTGAATTATTCAGCCTTAGACACTGCACCGGCGTCTCTCCGCGCACCCTTTGTGCACCACCCTTTACGCTTCACTGATCGACACAAAAAAACAACCTTAACTCCATATACCCAAGGCCCAGTATCGCTTCAACACGATTGATACGATAAAAAAGGTCAATATAGGAAACGAGCACGAGCAGAATATAGGAATATATTAAACATCAGTTACCTGATAGGTGTCTATTAAAAATTAAGTAGTTCCTGAAAGGTGGATACAGAGATACAGATATAAGGGTTCCGTTTTTTTTGAGGTACGAAACCCCAAAATAGAACTAAAATAACAATAGAGTGATGAAAAGTACGGTGGATTCCATTTCAAATTACGCGGAATATTGTATTGTCTGACTATTCTCTAATCAACGTAGGAATTTGCATGTTGGATACGTTTCGAATCAGTAGGCCTACCGCGCAAGTGTCGTCGGCATCGGCATCGACTTCATTTGACAGCCGACGGCACATTTGGTCAGGGCTGCCAGCAAATAAATTTCGATTATACAGTTTAGTATTCCAAATTATACAAATTTTGATCGCATTATACATGAATCAATATTTTTTCGTAATTTCATAAAACTAACATGATTAAATTTATATATATAAATGTAACTGAGATCGCTGTTTCGCTGTTGTGTACATGAAAGATCTATGAGATTTTTTTTTGAGGGCCGATTTTTTTTTTGTATATTTGTGCTAATGTCAGAAACGTCTAAACCAATTTTATCATTTAGGTTTCATTATTTTAAGCGAAGCGAGCGCTTACAATTTTTGGTTTTTAACGTTCTTTATAGCGATAAAATCAAAGTCATTCGGCTTCAAACTTTGCCTGTAATGCTTTCACTAGTTATATTTAAGTTATTGCGCGAGCGAAGCGAGCCCTTAAATTTTTTGGTTTTTAACGTTCTTCATAGTGATAAAACCAAAGTCATTGCGGGAGCGCAGTAGACTTGGGCGATAAATAACGTCACGATTATAAAATAACAGTGATCTGCCTTCCTAAAATATCACCGTGACTTTTCAAGAAGTAACAACGTTCCAAAGTAACAACGTTATTTTTGTCGTTCCATCGTTCCAATATCTATTACTGTTTCAGTCACGCACGTCACAACAGAAGCGAGGAACGTAGGTAGGAACGATCTGTCCCGAGCGCGGCCGAACGATCACGGGCTTACGATTAGTTGAGTGTGGCCCATCCGCTCCAAATGTCCTGACTCTTGATTGCCAGAATAATAAATTAAATTAATTATAATTATAAAAGACACGGCCAGTTAAATATAATACAAATTATATTATTTTAAACTATAAATTTGGCTATTATTTACGAGTTATTTATAAATAAATATTGACTATTATGAATTAGGTATTTTGTACTGGAGATCAATATGTTCTACAAATGCTCCAAATATCACTGTATTTTATCATCATTAAAGCTGGTAATAAAAAAAATACATAATCTTATAAGTAAAAAAACCTCAGCTGGTGAGAGAAAAAAATTTTTTCGGTTGACGTGATTTCTTTTTCATGAATTTAGTTACAAGAGTCGGATTACCATTGTTTTGACAATATTTGTGTTGTCTTGCGAATATTATCTCCTGTCATTATTAATCATCGCATTTAATTAACCATTAGTCGATTATTAACTGAAGTAACATAAACCGTTACGTGACTAAAATCGCCATAGTGACTAAAATAACCTAGGTGACAAAGTCACGGTGATTTTTCGACGTTATTTTTATGGAACGGTAACGACGGTCACGGTTATCAAAAAGTAACGTTTTGCCCCAAGTTTAGAGCGCAGCGAGCCCTTCAAACTTGGTCTTTCTGTAATGCTTTCACTAGTGATATTAAACTAAAGTTATTGCGCGAGCGAAGCGAGCGCTTACAATTTATAGTTTGCTTTTTAAAGTGATAAAAACTATAGTTGTTCAATATAAAACGTTTGTAGCCAACCTGTCCACGCTCAAACTGCTGAGCCGATTTAGATAAAATTTAGTGTAACGATAATTTTTGAATCCACGGGGAGCGGCTGCTCTGGAGATAATAACAATTAAAATAAATAATAAAACAGTAACAATCAGTGTCAGCGACAACTTTAAACAATAAAAGCATCACTCACAGACTACCGAACGACACATTAACTTAAACGTAGTGATTTGCTCAACCCACTCAGTGCTTACAATCAGCAGGAACTATAACTACACGAAACAACATTTTACTTCATCGTAGTTGTTAAGTTGGCAATGATACTTTAAATACATCTTTGCAGAGTGACAATTTGTGTGGACAATTTCGAGAAAAGTAATAGCTGAACTCCCGTTTAATTTCATGCCGCATGCTTTTGTATCGTATTATACGAAATTATCAGGGATACAATTTATGGTCCGATTATACAGATTTTGTATCCAATTATACAATCTGGCAGCCCTGCATTTGGTACCGCGCAACTTCCCAAGCCGAGCTGTCAGTTTAACAATCGACGTCGACGGTGAAAGCACAGATAAGATAGGGCAAAAGAACGAATGAAACGCTATGTTTGACAGTAAATGGTACCGCGCAAAGAAATCCAAACCGACGTCGATTTGCGAACCGTCGACTTGAAATGTCATTTCAATACGGCATCTCATGAGTCGTCGATTTGATTATTTTGTTTGTAAAAACGTTTGATTGTTCCAATTTTAGCCTGCTTTTTTGAATTATTCTGCTTTCTAGCGACTAATTAAAGCACACTTTATCTTTTTATTTAAATACTTAATTGTTTTTGCTGTTGTTGTTTTGTTTTCTTTGTGATTGAGAAGGCAGGCGGCGATACAATGGCTTGGGTGGCACTCATGGTGGCTGCGGAGGAACAGCGGCTGAAGAAGATAAACATCAGACGCAGAAGGATGGAGCGCACACAGGCCCGGCCGATGTTGCTTCCCGACAACGATTTCATCGGACGGTTTCGCTTATATACAGCAAATTTTGTGAGGCTATGTGAAGATATTGTACCACTCTTGCCCACAAATGTAAGGACCAGTGGGATAAATCCCGAAATTAAGGTACGTATGTATACGTGGACAATTGGTGGTTGCAAAATGTGGCATATTCAATGATTCTTCCAGACATAGGGCCAATTGTGACCTCATACATATATTTATGTTTACAGATACTGACTGCATTGAATTTTTATGCTACCGGTAGTTACCAAAGTAGTGTGGGGGAAAATGACTTTCTTCACCTGAGCCAACAATCAACATCCGATTGCTTGCGTGATGTAACATAGGCTCTCAACACTCCTGCCATTTTGAGGAAATATATAAAATTTCCTAGAACCCAGACGGAACGAGTCTCTGTAGCACTGAGGTACTTAATTTTGATTCTATTGCATTAATGGTAGGAAGTTACAATAAATAAATATTGAAATACCTAATACTAAGCTATTTTCAGATTTAATAAGAAGTTTGGATTTCCTGGGGTCATCGGCTGTATAGATGGGACCATGAGGCTATAATAAGACCAAGCGATCATGAAGAGGCATTCTACAACAGAAAGGGCTACCATTCCCTTAATGTTCTTGCAGTGAGATATACACTTATCATGTGGACTCATATGGTACTTAAAATATAATTAGGATTAAGTTAAAATACCTAAGTTTAATTGTTATTTAAGTGGACTTATGTGGTCCTTAAAATGTAAATTAATATCCTGAAATACTTAAGTTAAAATATGTTATTTATGTTGACTTATATGGTCTTTGAAATGTAAGTATTCTCGGCTGAGTTTCTTGCCCATTCTTCTCAGTAATTGTAATCTAATTGGGTAGATATTTTTTAATAAACGACATTTTAAAAGTGTTAGCTAACCAAAGTTCATTTTAAAATTATGATTCTGATTAATCTATGTTACCTCTCCTTTAAAGGGTGTTTGGAAGATGATTATAGAAGGAATTTTGGGTGTTAGGTTTGATAGAAAAACATTTTTAATAAAACAATTGTTTATATTAAGGAAAACATTTTCAATAGCTTTAGTTAGGTACGGGCGACAGCACATCAAGCTACTACACCGTGGTAGTTTTAATTCAACGCTAGGGGTTCTTGAGTAAAGGTATTGATTGAAAAATAACCGTTATTAATTTCAGTACCTACCCAATGTATGTAAACTTTTGTAGAATGTAAGTAAAATACAACGTTATTATCATAGTTAGTAGTAGGTTTTTTATTTCAAGAAGTGTAGCTGCTGCATCCTATTGGGCGAATGCACTTCTCTCCTGGGCCACGACTGAGCGCCCAAGTAGCACCACCACTCGCTCAAAGAGCGAAATCCTGCACTCGTCAGCCTCGAGCCTGCGCTGGTCCAGGGCAAGGCGGTTTTGCTTTGCCTCCCATGCCCAGCGCGGCTGCGGAATTTCCGCGGGGTCTGGAAAAATAAAAACGGTACTGAAAAAACAAACCTGCAGTGCCCTTGTCCATGTCGAAACCGATACTATTTTTAAGGCGGTCAACACAATGCACCGCGCTCCGTCGCAGAGTGCAAGTTTTACAAAGAAAAACGAAACTGCTTAGTTGCAGATAAATAAAAGCATTATGTGCAAAGCAAAGTGTTCGTATCAGACCGTTCACAAACTGTCAGGAGCCTTAACAATTCAGACTGGTTATTGTTCTTCATCTGTTGCTTTATGCAAGTTTACCATGAATACAAGGCTTAGGAAGTAAGCTAAGAAAAACAAAAACATACATCGAATGGGATCCGCACTTCCTCATCCCCAACACTGCCTGTCTCCCAATGATGGAAAAAATCCTCTCTTCCACTGGAGTTAACTTCAGTGGAAGGAGCAGCATCTGCAGCAAACTTACCTTTCTTGCCGCTGGCATCTACAAAATACATACGAATGAATTCACTATGATAATATTTGTTAGATATTAGCTAACAAATTTTGAGTAAGTAAGTAATAAAGTGCAAAACAATGTTTACATTTCCTCAAATATTTATCACGAAATCACAGATTAAATAACGAAAAAATATATAAACGTCAAAAAATTATTTAACCGGCTGTCAGTGTCATGTCAACAAACACAGATTATAATAGAATAATAAATTTTACGTTCCGTTACCGTATCACGCGTTTAATGAAAATTTAATAAAGAACACAAAACACCACGGAATTAAGTGACTTGCTTTATGAAATCAAGTAAACACAGATTAAATTTTCCTTGCAGTGCCTTTCAACCAAGTCAACCAACAAAATCGTAAAAATACTTCAACAACATTTTTGTAATAAATTGAATGTGCTGCATAGAACGGACCGCAAGTCGACGGCTATTTTCCATTCATTCTCGTTCTCGACGCTCGGCAAATCGACGCTAAATTATTTGCGCGGTACGGATTATTTGACAGCGTCGGCATCGGCATCGTTTTCGACGATTCAAGCCGACGACACTTGCGCGGTAGGCCTACAGATACCTCGTATGCGTATGCGAGCATAATTATGCTGAAAATATTTCGTGTGCCAGAAAAACTTTTGCTAAACCAGGGCCATAACGAATATGATAATTATTGAGCTCAAGCTACTCAGCTACGTGTACACTTACGAGCAATGAAAAGTGTACACACGTGGGCTTATATCCGAAATAAGTTTCTTTATATGGGCCTGTTTTAAAATCGAGATTTAAAAACTACCCAAAGATTAAGCCAAATAAACAACTAGAATTATCTAGCAGATATAGCTAACCGATACTTATTAAGCTTTGCCTATATTTAAGACTCTAACCAATCCGACCAAACCACATTTTCGTGAACGCCAGTTACCACTTTAACTAATAAAGCAAATTGTTACAGATGAAGCTGAAACAGCTGGAAGATTACTCCAACGACAGCTACAATGACGTACTGGAAGGATACGAAGACCGGCACGAAATCAAGCACGAGCACGCCCACAAGTACCGCCACAACAAGATGGTGCACGCGCAAATCTCGCGGCTCGCGCGTGCGCAGTCCCAAATAGACGAGTTCCAACAGAGCCTACAAACTCAAATCCTCGACGTCCAAAGACGCATGGACAGATACGAGGAACCCAATTGGAACCTACTCTCTGCCAAAGTTGATTATCTAGAAATCGAGACCAAGTCTATCAGAGGCGAACTCCGCAACACCACTGAGAAGGTGTCAGATTTCGACAAGATACACGCGTCCATGCTAGAACTGCGCGAAGATGTGGAGAGCATTGAGAACAAAGCTGATAAGACCATTCCCGAATTCCGCAAAGAGATCTCCAAGCTCGACATCAATTTTGCTCAAGTGAGTATCCGATACCTACATTAAAAGATTTCTTATGTAATCTGTCAGGCCTCAAAAACATTGTGTCTCGAAACTTAAAGTCTTAAATTAAATTAACGTTCTCTTGTAAGTTTTGATTGTTCTTTTAAGATAAGATAGAGTCAAAAGTGAATTCCTTGTATAGCATACCTTATCTATCTTACTATCACCTTATTTAATCAAGTAGAGCAGTAGAGAAAAGACTCGTTCTCTTTTGAATACACAAGTGGATCAGATTTCTTAAGCTCCATTATGCACGCACCACATATAACTTTACAAGTCTCCTGAACCTTTTGTTTTTCATCAGCTGAACGCGCAATCCTCATACCTGAAGGAAGATCAGGAAAACCTTCGGCAGTCAGTAAAAGCGATTGCCGTAAGCGTCAGCAACACCATCGACCGCGCCGAGATAGACCGGATCCTAATCAAGAAGATAAACGACACCATCTGCGAGCTGCAGACCAGCTCCAAGATGCACTTCTACCGGCTTAACGACCACATTTTGAAGGTGAGTAACGAATTCAGGAAGTTTTTTAGGGGAAATATTGATATTGTTTAATGTTTGGCAATTCAAAAAAGTCATAATAGTATTTCATAGTAATGAACCATTTGTCGCGAGGATGCAATGTTTCTATGGAACTCAGGAATAACCTAAGTTCTGTTGCCAATTTTCATGTTTATCCTTTTAAAGTTGAACTTTACCTATCTAGCATGGTTCCATCCGTAATAACAAAAATAAAAAGCGACCTCGTCAAAGCAATTAGAACCTTGTCACATTTTGTACACAAAGTACGAAAACAATCTTCGCTAAGTGCAATTTAAGCTTTGGGGTACAAAACGCCTAACCTAAAACCATCTTTATAGCTTTCCGAGTAAAAAGGTAATGGCGGGTTTACATTTTCCAGTCACGTTTTAGTTAATGCCAGCGAACGAACTCGGCTATTTGCATTTATGAACCCTTGTTAATATACACGCGGAACTTCTATGTTTCCACTTGCCAAATACAAATCGAAATGGGTTCGCCCACAATCAAAACGATATCGTTTGTACGGGAAATAAGGTGGCGGTATTAAAAATTGCTTATAAAATGTACGTGTCAAAGGGTAGTGGTATTTATAGCTCAATGCTTAGAAGTCCATATTCAAGAGGAATACTGTTTCCATTGATTTTGTAATAATATGATAATGAACCTACAACACGTGTTTCTAAGAAGTATCGATGTTTCGCAGAAACTGTGTCAAAATGAGCTTTAACTCTAAAAAGAAAAGAGAGAATTTTAGAGAGAGAGAGAGCCAAGAATTTTAACTCTAAAAACATTTACTTCTTTTGTCGCAGAGCGAGGCAAACAGCAGCGAGTTGAACCAGACCGACCTCATCCCCCTCCCCGAGCTGATGGGCGAAGTGAAGGAGCTGCAACCCGTGCAGCGTGAGTACGAGGACTTAGTGAACCAGCTGCCCCGTGACTGCTCTAGCATTGCCGGCCCCCCCGGCACTTACCTCATCCACCCTGGTAACAAACCATTCGATACCTGGTGCGTCAACGGCTCCACCCTCCTACAGAGACGCTACAACGGCTCGATCGAATTTAATAGGAAGTTTGCCGAGTACGTCCATGGGTTTGGAGACCCCGCCGGCGAGTACTGGCTCGGGCTAGAGACCATGCACTTGTTGACCGCCGATAACTGCTCTTCCATGCGGATCGACATGACCGACATCTACGGAGGCTTCTGGTACGCCGAATACGACCACTTCTCCGTCAGCGGCGCTGATACAGGCTACGTTTTGGACGTAAGCGGCTTCAAGGGTAACGCGAGTGACGCATTCGAGTACCAAAACCACATGGAGTTCTCCGCCATCGACCGCGATCGTGACATCTCTAACACGCACTGCGCGAGCAACTACGAGGGCGGCTGGTGGTTCTCCCACTGCCAGCACGTGAACATCAATGGCAAGTACACCCTGGGCCTGACCTGGTTCGACTCCGCCCGCAACGAGTGGATCGCCGTCGCCACCACCGACATGCGCATGTATCGACGCCCTGGATGCTCTTAAGCATCATAACTCATGATTTTATCAACCGTAGCCCATATTAGATATTATGTCTGAATTATACCAAAGATAACTAGTAACTGACAGTTTTCATCATTTACGGATAGACGGATAGAGTAGTTAAAGTAGATTCGATTCAACTGGATGTTTTATAGTCTTATATCAGTGTTAATTAACCATTCCATGAACTTAATGTAGTATGAAAACTGTGTGTTCGTTGTGGTAGTTCAATGATAATCGATTTCTGTTCCACTTAATGTAAGACTTTTAAAATTAAGCGCCGTCTATCCTGTTCCACTAATTTAAGTTCAGTAACGATGCTAGATAATCAAATTACTTTCTACGCAATTAATTATCTTTCAATGCTTAATTATGCTGTTTCAAATATTGCGATCCATTTTAGTCTACTCCCTCCTGTTTCTTAACTTATCAAATTGTAATATTTTAAAAGCCTACTAATACTTACTTCTCGTATTGAATTTGTATAGTATTAAATTAACTAGTTATTATGTTTAGGTTATATTTATTTATTTCTTAGCTAGCTTTTATTTGAATCATTCTTCATGTTTTATAAACTTATCTTCTTATTCATGAATTGAAGTGGTATAAGAAATGTTTAAATGTAAGGTACCTAGAAGATACGAAAAAGCATCAAATGCGAAAAAGAAGTTACGTAAGTTAAACATTAATCCAAGTCATTTCGTTTAGACTTAGCATAATAAAATGAACATTCCTTTGGTTTCTTTTATTATTCTGCTTAAAATATTGTAGTTAATTTGCAATGCACTTTACACTTAGCAATTTCCAGTATTTTTATGTAAATATTCGTAGATTGATGCCACGCTGTGGTGTAGATGCTTTGAAAGATTCTATATTAAGTTTAATTTAGCTTAGTGACCAAAAATATATAAGACTGTGTAAGCCAATCAACAATAAAATAAGGTAAAGTAGGAAAAAATACGTATGATATCATTCGGTCGTCCGGTTTGGCATGTGTTGAGCTTTCCTGAAACTGTAAAAAGCGGATTTTGGTCAGTATGTAACGTTGAATAGTAACTCGATACATCTTTTGTTAATTTGTAGATAGTAAAGATTATTTAAAGTTTTAGGGAGAACGAGATATCAGCAAACGAGTAAAAAACATGGTTTATACTCGTTTTAGTTCTGTTTTCTTTTAACACGTTCCGGGACACTATTCCAGACACAATAGATGTTTTATTGTTTTCACGCCTGTAGGCGTTCACTGTCCCGGTACGTGTTAAGGTAGTATAAAACGTAATTTTGAAGCGAAACTCAACAGCACAATTTAGAAACAGGGGCCTTATTTATGATTCACTCGCGTTAAGATGGCGAGTGATTTTCGTTCGAAAACGAGTTATTACTTTTAATTCATCTTCGAACGAAAAACACTCGCCATCTTGAAGCGAGTGATTCAAAAATAGAGATCCAGAAGTATCTAAGATTTATACATAAGAAAAGTTGTAGAAAAGTTCCCAGTAAGATTTCCGTGAAAATGCTTTTCCTCGTTTGCTGTAAAGCTTTCCAAAATGCATACCAGTGTTACAATTATTGTTTGTTTTTTGTGAAATGTACTCTGTTGTCATGGTTGTATACTTGTAGGTGTCTACTTCTGTCTGTCCCTACCCCACTATTGTAATGCCATGTAATCGTTAACATAAATAACCGTTGAATGTTATTGTAAGATATACTTGAAGTAGTAAACTGTTTCGGAATCCGATGGGTCGGCACTGTGAACCGCCGTACAACATTGTACCAATGGAATCAAGCCAAATAAATCAAATAAAACCCAATTTCGTTTTTATTTGAACCCCCTCACTTTACGAAGCTTAAAGTGGCACGTGTCTAGTTGCCCCAACCAGTGACGTATATCAATAAAAAAGTCATACATACACATCAACACTGTCTAAGGATATTTTAGATTTACTAAATTAAATATATTTTTTTAACTGGCCAAGCTTTATAGTTGGAAGACTTTGCTCCGTATAAAATCTCTGAGCCCATCTGGCACCCACTGAATTGATAAATAAGGTTAGAAATGCCCCGGTCAGTGCAGCAGAGGTGAGCTAGTTGTGAGCATATGAGCATGGTACTTCAGTCGCGTGACAAGAGCGTTGCAGTAAAATTCTGCAAGAACAGCGATTTTGTTGCACCAAGTATTTAAAAAATACTCATTGATGACTGTGCACGCACATTACTAACAAAATTGCTACCTTAGCACGCAATGTATCGCATCCAATTTGCTTGGTTCGCTTGCGTACACAACGATAGGGATGTAGCTCACGGCATAGTAAAAATATCGATAAATGGTTATTTCCCTACTGATGTTTTAGGAGATTAAAACATAATTAATTAGTTAAAATAAATATTGTTTAGTATTTATTTATAACAAACTAGCGCCCTCCCGCGACTTCGTTCGCGCGTCTAAGTTTTACCGTTCCCATAAATCATAGATTTTTTATAAGCCCATACGCATTACTACGAGTACTTCTATAGTCTTCCCCTATAAATATGCTATCTAAAAATGTATCTGACATATTTTATAACCAGACGAATAGTTTATGATATAAGCGCGTTCAAATAAACAAACAAAAACATCCAGCTTTTTAATTAGTATTCTTATATATTATAGATAAATGTTATATGTATTTTACGTCTTTTGACACAACACGTAGACCTGACTTAAATCAGGTCTGATTTTTTTCTTATTTTTTATGTTGCATGTCTTAGTTTTATTTTTTCTTGTTTGCTATTAATAAAAAAATGATTTTCAAACTTATACGGGGATATTATCTTTTTATTAAACAACAATATGGAAATACTTTCTACGCCTATTGTCAATTATATGTAATTATTTCGGATGCTAGAAAGAGTAGGCTATTGCTATTGTGCCATGTAGATATCAACCCTATCATAATCAACAACACCTAAAGGCCGTTCCCACGAAATGTTTGCAGAAAAGTTTCACATTGAACACCCTTCGACAACAGACCTTCAGAGCGTGGATGTCCACCGGCAATATGAGCTTCTGAAGATTGCAGGATTGCATTGGACACAGTAGACCGCTTGCGACCGGTCGCTGTGGAAAACTGTGGGGTCTATATAACTATTCTGTTGAAACAAAAAAAATTGTTAATAAACTCTCTTCTTGAGAGCAACATCAATCACAAACATGTGTCAAAACATTGCGTTTTCGGACATGTCAAATTATTGACAAAAAAAAATAATGTTAATATTAATTTATTTTACCAATACCACACACAGACAATACCCTGATGCAAATCATATTACAGACCAGAAAAAGGCTATTATTGAAAAATATATTGATTTAAGGTTGCATTTTATTTTGAAAACCCAATTCGCAATGGAGAGAAAGCGCCAATTACTCAATAAGTTTATTTTATAAAGGACAGTAGAATTACAAAACAAAATGGGTTCCCTTTGGGATGCAAATTAGTTTTAATCATTATGTGTTAAATAAAGTAAGAATAGTGATTTATTCTATACTAGCGGTCCTTCATATGCTATACTAGCATCACTTTGATAGTGATGCCGAAGTTAAGCAACTTACGGTGCAGTCCTGTTTTTGGATGGGTGACCATTCCGACCATATTGTGACGTTATACCACGAGTCGTCATACCACGAGTTATACCACGAGAGACATCGTGCTTCAGAAGGCACGTTAAGCGGTTGGTATCGGTTGATATTATCTTAAAGCATTGAAAATCATTCTGAATTTATTTTATCATAATTATGTTAGAGGTCTAACATGGCAACCTACGGTGTGGTCTTGTTTGGATGGGTGACCATTTTAACCATATAAGTCCGTAGTAATCCGTCCGCACTGAGCCCGCGTAGTGGAGTATGGCTCAAACTACCTCATAGTTGAGGTTAGGTAAAGTAAGAGCCATTGCCCAGCAGTGGGACGACGTTACAGGGTAAATTTACTTTTTTTCTGTAATTTCACAAACCTCTACAAAACACGAACAGCACGTCAAGGTAAACATGTTGTTGTGCCTTTACTACCTTCCACTAAACTACCATGTTTACTTGGGTCTTAGAATTGCCATTTTTTATTAGTAATAAATATTACCTATTTACTAAAATAAACGAATTTTGAAATTTTATTATTTTTGAGTTTTATTTTCCTTTTAAGCTTTTAGGTAAGACTTTTACATATATAAACAACTAGCGGTCCCAGAGAAATTCGTTTTGCCCCGGCCCCGTCCCACCCTGGCCCCGTTTTATTTGGCCAGGGCGGGCTATTTGAAGCCAAGACAAATCCAAAACAGTAAAAATTATAAAATCGGTCCACCCGTTCTCGAGTTATAAGCTTATTAAATAATAATATAAATAAATGAATAGAATGAAACGACTAAGTATTGTAGACCAATATATTTAAAGAATGTTCATACAATTACTTGCCATTAGAATCACCATTTCTTAGATAGAAAGATTACATTTTACTAATAGAACTATTATTAGATACTACTTTGATGTTGAGCTATACGTAAAAGTATTAATTTTCTTTATTCAAGTAAATTATAGCAACTCCATTCTTCTACTTATTGTTTTTTTACCATATGGCAATAACAACCCTTTGATGCAATCAAATGTGCCGTAAAATTATCCAAATACTACTCAAAAACTTACATTTTATGTTTTTTTTTTCAATTCATATTGCCAAAATACATTACACCGGTAAAGTTATCGACTTATACTACATCACTAGTATTTTGACATTAAAGAATGAACGTAGCTGTACGATGTTTGTTGGTTCCACGGCTAGCAGCTCTGTGATTGGTAGTTGGTTTTGTGGAAAGTGTGATTGGTTTGTGATATTGATGCGTTGATTCATTGATTGGTGCTTTTAGCACTGCAGCAACAACGCCGTACCACCCACCGGCGACACAGGTTCTCATACAAACGAACTGTCAGAACGTTTCCAACCTTATTTATCTATTCAGTGCTGGCACCTACCAATCAGATAAGTAAAAGTTTGTTTGAAAAGTTAATTTTATAAGCTCTTAACTTTTTTGTGAACCTAAAATAAACAAAAAATAAACCATCAATTTCAACGAACTTTGGTAATGCCGCTATTTGCATTTGCCAATGATAACTTTGCAAATTATTTATAATCGCGAGATAAGTACTTAGCGCCTGGCGGAGCTCGTTACCAAAGGCTGTCAATTTTATGAAAAAAAAAAGCTTGAATTTTGATATTTAAATCGTAAAAAGAACGGAAAAGGAGGTATCGTCCAAAAAGTTCCATCAGAAGGCATTTTTTCAATATGGCAGCGCAAGCAGCTGAGATACGAGGTGGCAATGTTTAAATTTGCAAAGAGCACATCTAAATATTAGTACCCCGAAAAAAATCTAGGTAACCCTTAATTAGTACCAAATTTTTGGGCCATAAGTTATCATTTCGTCAACTCAACAAACATATTTCGTTTTTGACGCGATGCTTTAGCAAGAACATAAACTGAATTGAATTTGACATAGCTTGTAAACTACCATCATCTCTTGTGCATTCGCGTCTGTTTTTGGTGTAAAATATTGCAATGAAATCAGATTTGTGGTTTGTGGCACTTTATGCCATATAAAGCGTTCAGTTTACACTACACTTGGACGAGTCAAACCTATACAGATTAATCGCTACTTATTTTAAAATGCGTTATTGTTTGTGCAGGTTTATTTATGTGCCGTTACACAAGGATGAATATAAGAAAGTCAAAATGGGGTCAAACGCAAGCAGGACGGAAAGTCAAAAAGAATCGCTAGCATATAAGTAGTTGATTAAAACAAACTCTTAAAGTTATTCATTACGTAAATGTAATCTCTAGGTAGGCATAAAAAAATAAACTCTAATACTCATTTTTTTCCTGTGGTTCTTCTGAAGGCTCCTCCAAATAGCTCGCATCTGTATAATCACTGTCATCAGAGTCAGAATCCGTCAGGGTCCCGTTCTTCATCTCCAGTCCAGTATTAGAAAGAGCTGTTCCGCTCAAAAACGGCGCCGAATTATGGACTCGGTTCCGCAAGTCCAACTCCCTAATCTGATTTAGCCTGTGCTCCGACTGTCTTAAAATTTCATATAACGAACGTTTCTCTTCGTGGAATTTGCCCCCGTCAATAAAGTCCCTGATGTCCAATAACCGACCGCGTAGTTGGATCAGTTTGTAGTCCACTTCCAGGGGTTGCATGTCCTGATTTCCACGCATTGATAGTGGTGCAGTAAATTGCGCTCGACTCTCGTATAGATATGCGGATATTTGGTGCACTCTCGTCCCGTAAAAGAGATCTGTCAGGTTTTCTTTTGTAATACTCCTCAAAATTGGGATGTTGTGGACGATCCATCTGTGGGATATGCGGTTACTGTACTGTTGCGTGATTGCTTTTGCTTTAGCAGCATAAAAGGATGGTAAAGTAACAATCATAATTTGTATTATTACAGGTTTTACATAAGAACGCAAACTATCGGTTATTCTTGACGCATGATATAAAGCAAATTAAGCGAATGTGAGCTTATAACGGTAGCATTGTTGATGATCATAAAGTATTATAATATCTCAATTTAAAAACACCAAGTTTTTTAGTGGTCAAGGGCTTTTATGGGCACTGACCTCTGATATGCCTCCAAGTTGGTGTAGATTATGGGCAGGTCGTGTATGTAGCCGCAGCCAAAGCCCCAGGACTGGATACCAGCTAGTTGCCCGTCTACCACCAAGGGAGCACCGGGCACCGCCATGCAAGGAGTCAGGATATCCCCAGCCCTGGCAGGGCCCGTGCAAAACATTCGCTTGTCGATTTTCAGGTCATGCTGAAGGAAAAAGAAAGAGAACTTTTTATTTTGTAAATCATACACTAAAACTTCCTTTAGGTTGTTGTCTTAGGGTTGGGTTTAAGTTATTTTGATTTTTGCTTTATCACCATTTTTTATGTAAGCTTCTAAGTTAAATAAGTTTCTATCTTTCGAAAATTTTTCGTACACACTATTTGTATTTACTTGAATAATTTGACACATGGGACGATTTCGAATACTTTTTATTCATTGCTGAGTATTCTAAGTGGAGTTAAATTCAATCTAAATTCAGTTGAATGGATTATAAACCTACAATTTTCAAAGTAAGAGTGAACAGGCTTCTGCTGGGTGAGCTCGCATCATCGTCGTATCTGATGCCACTTTTGACGAACGCATTAAAAAAAACACAAAAAAAAATTGGAAAAATGTGATGTATGTAATATAACGCAGCACGATTTAAACTATATCTAATCATTGCAAACTAGATAGCGCAGTAGCTCGTACCTTACAACTCTCATAATAGTCTCTCCTTAACAAATCATTGTGGCAGCATCGAAGAAGATTTGACGATGAGATTGCAAAGGATAGACCACACAACTGGTAGAAACGCTGCGGTAAATGCGGTTGAAAAGACCTGCAGAACTACAAGATTTGTTTGTCAGACTGTTAAATCATCGCGCAGTTACCCACTCTGGCAGTTGGTTTCAGTAACATGGCCAACCATAGTTGTGGTGTTGATACAAAAGCATCGTCCCACGGTAGCACCACTCTGATCGTCAACAGCACAGCAACAATTGCGTGTAATCGCAACGCTTTGGTGTAAAGCAGTTCAGAGATATTGTAGTACCACTACCGCAAACCCTTAGATTATGTATCCTGTAGATTTGACACATATTTATAATTGACAAGTTAGAAAGTGATGGCTGTATACAAAAGTACTTAAGAGTGAGCGAGATGCACATATTGTTTTTTGTCCTTATCACCGTTCATAGGTAATTTCGGCCTGCCACAATCGATATAAGGGCACACACTTGACGTCTATGCAAAATAAATAAATAAAATTGCAAAATAAAAATACATTTTGTGCAAGTGAAGTGTTTTGTGGATTACGGAGTGATTGTTTTACTTACTCAACATGGTAAATTGTTGTGTGCTTGGATGTAAAAGCCGTACTGAGCGTAAATATGAAAACATAACATTTCACACGTAAGTAAGCCTCATTTATATTGTTCCTATATGTTTTACCTGCATCGAAGTGCATTAATCTTAAATCCTATAAAAGAACATACATAATAGTGGAAAAAAGTAGTGAATTATCAATCGAATTGTAAAATATTTTTGTATTATTACCTGACCAAATATAAAAGGTCGTCTATGGCTCAACTCTGTGGGTTATGGCTATTACGGTAGCCATTTTGTTAGTATTTTAAATTTTGCTGGATTATCGTTACCTTTAGGGATACCACAATACAAAGGGTAAAAGTTCTCGATTTAAGGGTAATTTACATTCGACTAATTTTAAAAATCGTATATGTATTTTAATTGCTGGATGAACATTTCATGCGTTGTAGTGATCATTATTATTTGAACTAATTATGATTTGTGTTCATTTATATAGATTTCCAAAAGACAAGACGGTACTAAAGGTTTGGATTGCAGCGACTGGACGGCAAAACTGGCAGTCTACCAAGCACACTGGCACTCGCATGTGTTCTATCCATTTTAAAACCGAATGCTTTCAGAAAAAGCAACGGATAACTTATTTGGCAAATATTTGAATGTACGCAACATATTTATGTTGCGTATTTATATTATTATTTAATAAACTTACATCATTTAACGGCCCATAAAAGTTATTTGTTGATTATTTTATTTAAACTTTATTGCTCTGTAAGTTGTATAATTGGCGGACTTATTCTGTTCTATGACGTTAAAAATCCTATTTCCTTCTAAAACATTTTTTTGTACACAATTTTTGTTTTATCCCTATGTTAATATTTTTTTGTACAAATAAATAAAGATTTTGACTGTAAAATTAAGTATTTATTGTAATTAAGGTTACTAGTGTATTTATATGGGTGGGGAGTAAATTTTTATGAACACGGCCACCCCAAAATACGTAAGTACTTTATATCTGTCTCATACGGGTGAACGCGGCTGTCAAGTCTATAATATACTTCGTCTAAGCGCAAACCCTATTCAACAGCGCCGCTCCTGGCCTACGTTTAGTTTGGACACTTTATGAAAACGTGCCTGAATAGAGCACTCCAGCTAGACATCAGACGATTTCAATAATGTTCCCAGACTATAAACAAGCGTACTTTGACTTTGACTTTTAATATTGGAAACTTGCAGAACGATTAACGCTTAACTTGAAAAGATATTGTAGCGCAAGTTATTAAAATATGCGGTCAATATAAACGTTTGAAATCTCTTCTTCTATCTTTTTAGGTTCAAAGTCGATGTTAAGTACATTAAAACTCGACCTAATTAGTTTTCATGGGCGTCCGTAACTTATATTCACTGTACATATTTAATGATAGGGGAGAAACAGGAATGCCAAAGTTTCATACAATCAGTTTATCGACAAGAGATAGTATCTACTGGAAACGCGAAAGTGTGTTTGTTGTTCATCAATCTCCATTTTCATAGAACAAACAGCACTGTACTCAGAAATGTACGCTTACTCGTATTTGAGGCAACTCGCAACTAGGCAGGGTCGGACTTCGGACTTAGTGTCCTCATCCGCGCTACTTTCAGTCTTATTATGACACACAGCCATCACTTTATTATATAAAACAAATTGACATTTATTAATCCTCGATGTCGATGGGTTATCGACATCGAGGACTAATAAATGATACCTTGTACAAATGATTGGCTAAATCACTGTCACTCTACGCCTTCCCTGTAAGAGCAGAGATGAGTTTAATCCGCAACTCAAACACAAACATTTGGCCAATCGAAATGAGATTCGGCGCATCCAATTTGATCCTGCGATTCCAATGCGTAAATCGTCAGAAATTGGGGTCAAGCATGAAGATCGTAATTACCATTTTTTTCCTATATTTACAACTCGTATCAATGATTTTTCTTATTTTTAAACAATAAACAAAACCCTTTAGTTACACCAATTATAACCGATGTCACACCCCGGACACTCGAAAGAAATTTTACATTTTGGCTATACATTGACAGGCGGCGTTGACGAGAGACGGAGACGCTGCGTTAGTGTGCGTGCTATAAGGGTTGACAAATTCTGTTACACCGGTCATAGCTATTTTCACTTAAATAAACAGGTACCTCAATGGTAGACACTTAACTAATAACATTATGCGTGGGAGAGGTACTCTACAATAATAGTCACGAACTCCTTTGCAAATTCGATCGAAGACGCCAGAAACTAATCTCTGGTTAATACATTATAATTATCTATTCGTTTAACATAACACAAACAACCACATCAAAACAAAACAAAAGTCTTATGACTTTTGGACCATTAAAATGATGTGCAGTGAAAGATAAATTGTAATACTAGCGACTAATTGAGATGCTATATCTGTATAATTGTTATGTTATGTTTATGGTGTGCAACAAAGTATTTTATAAACCATCAAAAATATAATTTATTGAAAATAACCTAGCCATCTCTCGAACACAAAACCGTTACCATGGAAACATGCGCGCGCCACAGCCATGCCCTAGAGTACGTACATCTAATTTGCTCCTCCATTCCAGCGCGGGGGTGAAGTAAGTCATACTGGGTAGGGGAGGTGAGTGTCATGTATGTAGTACTATTATAATATTCTGTGCTGATGTTTATGTTTTTTACTTTGTTGGGTTCGTCTGTTACTGAATAGCTAAGATAGTTTAGAACATCGAAATCTACGGGGACGGGGCCGGGGCGAGTTCCCTGGGTCCGCCTAGTAAGCCAGTGTAATTACAAAAAAAGGTTATTTAGCGTTTGTGTAATTTTGTCCCTAAATGTAAACGTTAATTATCGTATAAATTAATTTATACAGGATTCCGATAACTTATTAGTTAAATGAACTGTATTATAAGGATCGATAGCAGTTAGCGTAAACTCATAATGAAAGGAACTCTTAGTTATACACTTATTATTTACGTCATTCACACCGCGCTCGAGCCACTTATAAGTATGGGTTTTAAATGAAGTTAATAATAGAAAAGTTCCTCACTTCATTCTATAACATTTGTAATTCATGAATTAAATATAGTTCATTTACCTCTATTTTCATTAAGAAACAATCAAAATACTTATGTTCTATTTACTGCTTTGAACTTATGAGTTAAAAATGCTTCCTTATTACTCGTAATTTTATATTTTTCAATGATTTTTTTTTAAATATTTTGCTATGCCAAGCAAAAAGTGTGACAAATACGAAAACAAGATTGTGTAGTTTTCTTTAAAATTTGAATTTCGAATTATGGATTTGTACCGTATCGTAAATTCATGGAGCACAAAATTTGTTCGTGATGTCAATTATATACGCTAGTAATAGTAGTTCAAAGGTACTCACGAGCCTTTTCCCGTTTGACCTAGTACTTTACGCATACAAACAAACTACGCACTTTTTTGTAAATAATTAACTTATTCAAAATTTGCAATTTATGTATATGTAGGATCGTCACGGATTTTCTAAGTACCGAACCATCAGACATCATGTGGGCAAAATAGGCGATCGTGCAAATAGATAGACGTGATGATTAATCAAACTTTATTACACACTTCACAAACAGCAGTTATTGATTCTAATTTAGGTAGGCACTAGGTACACTAAACGTGACGCAGGGCAGTTCCGTGACGTAGATCCTTACAGCACGACGACTCGACCGAAAGTGAGCTCCGATGAAGCGTCGCTGACCGCCACGACTCTGCCGAGCGCGCCAAAACCTTGTTTGACGTGAAACACCGCTAGAGGGCGCGCTGGCGTTCCGTTTAGTGTTGCTAGCTGCGACACGGCCATCCTGAGAGACACACGTCCTCGTGTGTTAATCTGTAACAAGAAGAAAAACCAGCACAGTTTCCGTTCGGCCAATCCTGCTTTTGACCCTAAGTATTTCCTCCCAGGAATAAAACATTCGGTATTGTCATATTAACTTCTCAAATGTAACTTAATGTCATAAAGAGTCAAATCAGATAGCCTTAGAAGTGTTTACAGAAGCTAAACCACCAAGTCCAAGCACCATTGAGATTCTTTAAGATTAAAAACCACATTAAAACCATCCATTTTTAAGCACCAGGTTGCACATTCGCGATCACCAGCTATTACAATAGCTCAAACACAATCATCAGTAACCATTCTTCCCCACGGGAAGCCACAGTCTACCTTTGATTCTATGATCTTCGCTACAAGGCAAGATCCGACTGCACCACCCAGAACTGCCGCCCACCGCCTACCCACGGACTACTCATAAAGAGCAGACACCGATTTCTACTAGGCTACGGCTACGACATTCTGGTACAGTCTCCGATCTATGATCTTCGCTACAAGGCAAGATCCGACTGCACCACCCAGAACTGCCGCCCACCGCCTACCCACGGACTACTCATATAGAGCAGACACCGATTTCTACTAGGCTACGGCTACGACATTCTGGTACAGTCTCCGATCCATCGAATCGTGAACCTGTGCATCAACTAGATTCAGCATCATCATTTATCTCATTTCTACCAACACAATCTCAATCGGTACTTGGCCCTCTGGCATTTCCCTAACACGAGCCTGTAGTAAAAAGATGAGGCAGATATTTTAACTACAATCTTTGAAGTCACATAACTTCGAAAAGGACGTTTTGTAACGTTGTACGGCTAAGGTCCACTAATCATTAGATTGTTGAGTTGCAGATTACTGCAACTCGCCAGTATTTACACTAGGGATAGGTAAAACCGTTATTAACAAGCCATAGTATTGTTTTAAATATTCACGAACACATTTAACCAATCCGCAATCGATATTACCAAAATTATTCGCAGTCGCACACTAATCCGTCAATTCACACGCGTTTACTAAATTTCTCTTAAACGTAGGAAGGTACTCGTGAATTCGTCCGCAGCCACGCAAACATTACAACAAACCCGTTCTTTAAAATATCACGACCATTTAAAATTTCACTACGCGAATTACGTAAAAAAGTATCGGGTAAAACGTGGAACACATTCTCGATCGCGAAATTAATTATTTCTACCTGACACAGACTTACTATTCACATTTTTACTACCAATAGTAACTAAATAAATTACCAAATTAAAAAGATTGCCTTGAAATGTACTATCTACGCTTTCTTTAAAACGAACATTGGACACTAGAATCAAAAAGGACAATGCTCACCAAATAATTTAATGATCCAGACGGGGATGCCATCTCACACACGTTGACTCGTTTCCCTGCCGAGGCCCACAGTGCGAACCCGCCGGCGCCGCAGCGGCTGGCGATGTAGCCGCGTGCGCCACAAGTGCTGCCGCCGAGTTTCTGGTTTTGATTGACGCTCGTAGTAGTCGGCGATGTTGATTTCCCCGCTTGCTGGTGTCCGAGTTTGCCACCCACATGGCACTTGATTTGCGACGTCGATGAAAACTTCGGTCGTTGACAGAACTGCCCGCGAATCGCACGCCTTGAGTCTCATTTGCACGATTTGATCCACGGCTGTCAATTACCTGAAAAGACATACAGCATCGCACAGTAAACAGGTTTTCGCTCTGTCTTCCCTGACCTGAATAGCACAATTGTTAAATCTTAAGGTGGCATTAGTTTACACATCGGATACATCAACGTTCATCACAAAGACAACAAAAGAAAGGGTACCTATCACTAAAAAAAACACTCACAGTCGCACCAACGACTTGACTTGACTCACTAAACAGCGTCGCTACAACGCATTGAGGCTCACAGTATCGCTACAACGACTAAACGACTAATCCCGACTGACGACATTACACCAAAATTTAGTCAATCGTTAGGTTCCAATAGTGGTCAATGTCCTTTTCTACTTCACTATTCGCTATCTACACCGTTAGTAAACAATGTTAAAATATCAGGTAGTAAATAAAGGCTTTAAATTATGAGAGATATCGGCATCAATGAAACTGATATCAATACTGTGATTTGCAATGCATTACAAGAACTTTTAAAAATTTTAACTTACTTGATGACATATTAACGACTAGACCGGGAGCCAAAGGACGACCTTTTTTTTGCTAAGCAGACAGTAATAAATAAGGCAAAACGTTCAAAATAATTTCAAAACGTATGCTATCCACTTTACCGGTTAACATAAATTGCAGATTGGAATCAATGAAATTTCGTGAAATCTAGTTGCAATTGACCTTTCAACTAACCAATGAACTTTCAGTCACCAAGTAACAATAAAATGAAAACTGCTCACCGGATATAACATAAAGATCCAGCAGTGCGTTGACGACACACACATCGACGCGCTTCTGCCTGGCTGGCTCCACGACAAGTGTTGCAGGCTCGCTTCTTTCCCGCTCCGCTCCGGACAACTGGACTTGGTCCGCAACCGTAGAAGTAGACGACTAGGTCAGATTTTCAGGCAGGCTGCAACACTAGGTCGAGTTAGGTATCTTCTGGTGAATCACTTCACTTAAAGCTTCTTGTTTCTTCTTTAGCTATTCACTGCTGACGCACTTGACAAAAATACTCCTTGAAAGAGGGTCCATGTCATTCCAGAAAATGCAACAGAACACAATCACGATTATTCTCCATTGTACGTGAGTTCGATACACACTTGGCCGGTACTTTCGTCACTCGCGTCGCTTTCGGTTGTACGCGTTTGATTTTCGCACTGTCCCTTGATGTATCCACTTTCTTTTCACGTGGGGCGTTACGGTGAATTCCGCTTCTGATGTAGGATCGTCACGGATTTTCTAAGTACCGAACCATCAGACATCATGTGGGCAAAATAGGCGATCGTGCAAATAGATAGACGTGATGATTAATCAAACTTTATTACACACTTTACAAACAGCAGTTATTGATTCTAATTTAGGTAGGCACTAGGTACACTAAACGTGACGCAGGGCAGTTCCGTGACGTAGATCCTCACAGCACGACGACTCGACCGAAAGTGAGCTCCGATGAAGCGTCGCTGACCGCCACGACTCTGCCGAGCGCGCCAAAACCTTGTTTGACGTGAAACACCGCTAGAGGGCGCGCTGGCGTTCCGTTTAGTGTTGCTAGCTGCGACATATATATAATTTTGCCGCTCAAAGAATGCTATTTTGACGTTTTCAATGTTGACCAAAAATTTATAGAAAAATTGACAAAGTCAGGACGTTTGACATTCTCTCCATACATTTTGCGTCTAAAGACCCACCAACTTATCTGAAGAATGATCAATCATCCATGCTATCAGTCTAGCATGGCGCCACAATCGAAAAAGGTTGCCACTTTTTACAAAAATAAACACTTCCGGGTTTTTTTTTATATTCTCCGTAACTAAAAGAAACGTATTAGAATGTGACGGTGGACGAGTGGTATAGGCATACGCCCAGATTGCGTAAGACACGGTGTTCAATTCCTCGTCTGTCACAGAGTCACTGTTGCTTTTAACAAGTGATATTTATATCATTAAGTTTGTATTGTGACAAAACACTAAAAAAAAATCAACTAGAAACGTATTTATTTACCTTTATTGTATAAGGGTGAATTAACGCCAAATGGCATTCTCTACCAGTTATACCTAATTACAACTGAGATGTAGGCCATTCTATTGTGTTCCTTACTCGCTATCACCGACAAAAATAATACGTTTAGGGACAAAATGGACTGTCATAATAATATTTAACATATTAAATGAAATTAGCCGGTGTTTGGTGATTTACGCCTATTTATTGCTTACGCGAATTTTTGAATCTCAATAATGGTAACTCTAGCTTGTAGCAATGACGTTTTCAAAGTGACAACTGTAGTTCCATTTTTGGCCATTCTTCAGATAAGTTTGTGGCACTGTAAATTGAAAACGTCAAAATAATATTCTCTGTGCGGCTAAATTATAATAGTGGGTAAGTACAAATTCAAACCTTACTCACCGCGTCATATTCCTGACAGTACTTGCTGTTAAGATTAAAAGTAAACTTAACAGTTCTCAGCATAGGGTCCAATTTCTCGTTCCGGAAGAACCGGGTAGACTTAGGCATACACAGTTCCGTGCCCTATAAATTAAATTATAAGTTATTTAAGTAAATTACGACACCCGTTAAAATACAAGGTGGCCAACTGATGCTATCTGTTAATTGTTCGGCAATTTGATTAACACAATTTATTTGTTTCTGCGAGTAACGAGGGTTGCGACGATTCGGACTGAATTTCGGAAACGGAATTGATACTGAAAACTAGACTGCGCACCAGTTTTTATCGTTCAAACTTTATTTTAATTTTACTTTTTGTTATTTTATCCGATGATAATGACCATGCCCACTAAAACAAAAGTTCAATTAAAAATATAATGCTAATAGTGTATTCCATTGCCCTGCCCTTATTCTTGCAATGCCCTTATGGAGTGGCCAAGATCTCTCGAACACTCAAGTCGAAGAGCCCAGCTTGCCGTAGCAGTATTTTGTAGAAATCATTAAAAATAAATAATTTTATTTTAAACATAAACATTAATTTTCAAAAATAAATGAGGCCAGTAGAAAGCAGACGCCCTTCATAAATAAAAGCGTGTACTAAACCTGAACAGTGTTAAAAACAAAATAATATAAGCCTTTCAGATTTCATCCATGTAAAGCTAATGGAGGTTGTTGTTGTGAAACTTCTATCTAATACGTAAATGTAACGGGTAGAGTAAAGGGCATTTAAAAGTATGTTAACATATAAAATTTATATGTTAACATACATTTAAATTAATTAAAATTTAATGGACAATTAATGTCCATGTAAACTACGATTGTACAATAAAAATTTGTTACTAATTGTGTTACTATGCCTTAAGATACTTGGAAACGGATGGAACTTTCTAAACTTAGAATACTGGCCACAGCCTTCCCTATAAAGGGTCAAAAATAACAGCTTGTTACATAGTAACGAGTACTTCCAGTTGGTGAAATAATTAAGTTACACCTACTTTTCTGTCGCACCGCCCCCACCCTGTCACAAAGCCCGTGTGGCCATTTAAGGAAGCTATGTCGTAGGCCAGCATGATTGGCTTCACCGCTACTCTGTTGACAAAGAAACTTTAAATTCAAATTCGAAACTTTATTTTGCTAACTCAGTTTTACATAAAAAATCTTAAAATAGCAATTATGTAGCAACTTAAGATATAATAACCGCTAAGGTATTGCAAACATTATTAGCATTTATTACCCAAATAACATACCACGTGACATTTTTATACAAACACCTCTTTGACTCAAGACTCCTCGATAACTCTATTCAAACCTACCCTACACGAAGTGAATCTACGCATACAATACAATGTGGAATGAAGGCCATAACTGATACAGTGTGTGGGTGAAGCAAATTTGACAAGTTACTACAATTAATTTTAAAAGAGAACAATGTTTTCGCGTATCTGTACTTTTTGGTGATTAAAAATTTCTATGGCTCGGTCGGTTGATGTTCAGCGCTGCAGCTAATTTTGCCCTACCTGACATAATAAAGCAGATGAAGCCGGAATAAAGTTTCTATTATTTTCAAAAACTTCTTTTACACCGTGACCATGACTTTACGACGATTTACGACACAGCGCCTCTAGCAGTCACTTGCAGGACTAAAAATTTCCATACCAAAAAGTTACGTCGTCGCTAGCGAGCAAAACCGACGTAAACTCATGGTAACGGTACTTAACGAATCACTACGTCAGCAATAATGTCGCGCCCCACACTCCCACAGTGGCTAATCTCAACCAAAATTAGTCATCTACACAGAAGATAATATTGACGACGCGTTGGGTGTAGTGACAGCAGTGATTTAGCGCTTCTGAGTACTATGCCAGTGGTCGTAGGTTCACATCATGCATATATTTATTCGATGAGCACTAACATTTGTACCTAAGTCTGTCGAAGTATTTATGGGCGACGCTCCCGTCATAATCATTGCCTGGTTTCCGTACACAAGGAAAAAAAAATCCTTTCTTCGACACCATGACAATTGGTTTGCGCTGTCTGGTGCATATTTATTTATATTATAGTGCTCAAGTGTGTACGCAATGACAGAGTGAATTTCCTGTTCTATCGTAATCTGTGATAACATACCTGTAATGTATGTCCCCGTACACCCTCAAGAGGACGAGGTCGTTGGCCATCTCGTAAGGGCGGAAGTCCTCGTGGAAGATCATCAGTACCACCGTAAATAAAGTGGTGCCTCGGTCTGAGTAGTTCTCGCCCACCACCACACCAAGATCTGCTATATTTATCCTGAAAAAACAATGTTCTATTGAGGAATTCTTTAGGGCCAGTACCGTTACCATGAGTTTACGACGGTTTATTCGCTAGCGACTACGTAAAAAAAGTCTATGGAAAATTTCTCAGCGCCCCTAGCGGTCACTTGCAGAACTAAAAATGTCCATGGATACAAAAATTTACGTCGTCGCTAGCGAGTAAAACCGACGTAAACTTGTGGTAACGGTACTAATATCAATGCAACGAAATTGTTCCACTTGGCGTTTGAATTTCGCATTCGCACTGCAATTCAAATCTCGTACTACGATACGTACGCTGTCACAGGGTTGTATCGCTATGGTATTCGGTAAATCTCGCAGCGTTCTCGTATCGACGCGACGTGCAGAGGTAGAGACGTCAAAAATTTGGTAGCACGTTTAACCGGCTATCTATTTATCTACTACACTTAGGTATGATAGTATAGAAAAGACTTTTCTAATATGATAAAGTTTTTATAAGATGATGAAATAAGAAACCAAAAATTGCGCAAGGACCCATCCTTGCCAGAGGTCTCGAACTCGAACTCGAACCCGCAACAACCTCAGGTCAACCTTGTTGCGGGATCCGATTTCTCGTCCAAACGCAATTTTTGGTTTCTTATTTCATCTTAACTTATAAAAATAACAATAACGTTTGCTCAAAAATTACATAAAGCTTCGGCATACCAACCGCAACGTTCTTAGAAGTGACCTATCAAGTGCCCAATAATAATTAATAATAATGTAATTACGCTCCACCCACCACACAACACTTATTACATTTAAGTTCGAAGAAGACCCTTTAATTAACAGCACTCGAATAATTAAGGCTTCAGTTTTTTATGAATAACTCTGATGTGCGTTACAAAAAAAAACTGAAATACTTATCAGAAAAAGGAATGAAGTAGTGCTATATAGATGTAACCACTATGTTGAATGTATGGCACAATAGGATACTAAAACAACTGTCTCCTTTCAGCACATAGTAATAAGATTCAAACTAGCCTAGCTCGGAGTCAAGACTAAGGTGATGCCTACATTTTGTATGTCTAGTGGCACGCTATGCACACCGAAGAAAATCTAATCACGACCGACGTCACAGGGTGCCAGCCCGGGCGAAAAAGCACACGCGCTTACACTGTATCTCAAAGACATACACAAGGAGGATTTCTAATCTCACTCGAGGAACTTACGAAGATAAAGCTCAAGCTTAACTGGAGTAAACCTATATGATATGCTAAAATAAGATTTAAAATATGTTTTTGTCACCCGTTGCCTTGCTCTATAATGCCGGAAGACGCGTCGCGTATATGAACGATCACCACGAGGTTCTTGGTGGCAGCGCGCCGGTCATGCCGCAAATTTGCCACGCACGATCGCTGAAAGACGGACGCACGGGTGGCTTGTAACATACTACTACATAGTAAAGCCTGCTCACCCATTGATGCAAGGATTTCGTCGTCCTAGGTAGAAAGCGTACCGGTGACGTAGTGTGCAATCAAATGACGAACGCGTGGCGTGGTGCGTTTGTAAGTTGAAGTCTGTTCATCCGTGCTAGGTGACGACGAGGTTCTTGGTGAGCAGTGTGCTGGTGACGTAGTATGATACTAGCTGCCGAATGCTCACCACGTACGGATGTGGCGCGGCACATGTTTGTACAGACAGCTACACTTCAGACAGGGTTATAGTTCATCGGGACGGTGCAACCAGTAGCCGCTACCATCAAAATCGTGTACAGCTCTATGGAGAGTTACTAAACTGGTGGTCGTTTAACAGCGCAACCAATTTAGCGGTGCCACCAGCTCGAATGCGACTACAAAGCCAAGATTTTGAATCATTCGCGTCAAGAGTGATTCTCGCCATCTTGAAGCGAGTGATTCAAAAATAGAGCTCCAGGACGTTACTGGTCGCATCGCCACGCTGGTCGCGCCACTCGCTCGTAAAGTGTGGTGTGGCTGACGCTGGTGTCTAGTTTGATAGGGTATGGACACCAAATTGGCGCTACTAATTGCGCCTTAATCGTGTCTCGGTGAAATATATAAGATCAAATGATTTTAAGTGATAATATTTCAACAGTGTCTTCGTTAACATCATAGAAACAAAACACTTTCATTTATTTTTTGGAAAATCGAGATTTCATTTTTATTATTTTCTTTAGCAAAGACAATATCATTTTTTCAAAACAGCACCCTGAAAATTTAAAAAGTTATCTACTTCATCAGCAACTCTCTCAACTCAATGCCTAAACCTTATTTTTCTCTAAGCTTAACCTTAATTAATAAAAAAAAAACTGAAAAAAAAAATACCTTAGTCTCCAATTTTCTCAAAAACTAGAGTATAAAACCTCAAAATGTTTCTACAAAAAAATATTTATTTATTGTGCTGAATCAGTCCTTCATATTATCACATAAAACGAGGTGACTTTATATAAAGCCTGCTCACCCATGCAAGGGGTGCGCGACGGTGACGACGAGGTTCTTGGTGAGCAGCGTGCCGGTGACGTAGTGCGCGACCAGCCGCCGCACGCTGGCCACGTACGGGTGCTCCGAGATCGACACGCGGCTGCCGCGGAAGATCTGACAATTAAGACGTAATAATCATAGTAATATAGATAGTGCCGTCCATGAAGGCACGCCCCTCCACTCGTCCAAATCGTTTATAGTAATCTGTGGTTTATAGTACATGTGTGCAAGCTTTTTCCAACATTTGAATTGAATTTGGAACATCATAATGACATAAGAATGACAAGCATACTACAAAAAATACACTCAAAGGGCAGGGTTTGCTTCTAGACAAATACACATATTAAAAAAAATGCACCAGTATCATTTTTATTGAAGTAAACAAAATACGTAGGTAAGACCGTTTTATAATTAACATTTTAAAAATTCAATAATATCTTTATAAGAGAACTATCGGATTTTTCTTCGTACACGTAGGTCTTACTTAGCGTAATGTTTTATAGCCTTCCCCGATAAAGTATATACCAGTAAATATTATAAGTACCACATGGTATTTTATTTATTTAAAAATGTTTATGGTGTTTAAGTATGTAACCATTATACTTTTTTAAGTAAATTTACTGACAGTAGTAATCTACTGTCAGTCTATGGTAACATTACCAGGTTTATTTTTTCAACACACTGGGTTTTCCTAGACATTTCAAAAATAATTAAAGCAGAGCCACTTTCGTGGCCATGGTCTAAATTTTTGAATGACGGCCGACTCACAACTGATACGCGAGTCACCCCCCGCACCCCGCGCCTTCCTCAATCAAAAAAAGAGTGGGGCGCGCCTTCGTGGATGGCACTATCTATATTCTCCTACCGATTTACGGTAATAACGGCCCCTCTCAACAGAGATAGGCCAGGGGCCCTATTTTTGAATCACTCGCTACAAGATGGCGAGTTATTTTCGTTGACTTATGTTTTTTAATTCATCCTCGAACGAAAATCACTCGCTATTTTGGAGCGAGTGATTCAAAAATAGGGGCCCAGGTAGGAAATAGTGCACAGATGTGTGCGCGATACACAAGTGCACTCTCTGTTCCATCTCTTAATTCGGTGAGACGGCAGATTCGACATAACCAATGAGAGATCAGGCGCAGGACCAACGGCTTAACTTGCTTTCCGAGGCACGGAATTTAAATAAGTTCACCGTTTGAATTTTCTTATTCGAAGCTCAAAAACTCCTGCATGAACTTTCATGCGAATAACATAATAACCGGGTGCAGTATTTTTCATTATTTCAATTTTCAAAAATCTACCCTGTTTCAAAATTTTAATAAATTTTTCTTTGAATGTAAATAATTAAACTACTTAGGCATACTCGACGCGTCAGGCTTATGCGATCCTAGGAAGACTTAACTCGTCAAGTATGTGTAAACGAGACACAATAAAAATTCCATTGTTATGCGACTCTCGGCATTCGTTTGATCCCTGACTGATTACCATCTAATCATGACTATCATCATCACAATCAAACGTGTAGGTATATGAGCATATTTAGCTACTGCCCGTACGAAGCCTGGGCGGGTCGGAAGTACGTATATTTGTTAAACAGTTTCAGAGAGCATACAAGAAAAAAAAACTGGTTGGGATGTTACTTTTACACTCATAATAACGAGTACATTAACTTGCAATTTAAAACTTTTATCGCGTGTGAACGCAGCGTGACTGCAACTGCTTTTAAAATGGTCGAATTAAATGAAAAGGAATGTCACCTGTTACAGCAACACCGAAATTTATTGCTAATTTTGAGTTTGTGACTCGGAACAGTTAGCTCAGCTGTATAAAAAAATTATTGGAGCACTTATTTTGCGGATATACTATTTTGACAACGCGATGTATCTTCTTAAATGAATATAGTATAATGGCTCTACCTTACGGTTGAGGACTGGCAAGCCTCCGTCCACAGGGAACTCTTTCTTTTCAAACAATCCCTCGAGAGTTTCACCAAAAAAACTTCCATTTGGTGCTTGATCTGTGACGGATATTATGAGAAGAACCACTGAAAAAAAAAACTCTCGATGTATTACACAAAGTTACAAATGGCGAATGCATATGATTTATAAAAAATAGATGATGAACTCACCAAAAATACAATAGCAATTCGTTAATGACATCTTGTTTACTGCCACTTAGGTAATCTAGAAGGCCTATACTCGTACCACGAAATTTGCTCGTACTTTCTAACAAAATAAAGACACCTAAATTCTATAACATTTATTTGACAGTTTATTTTATGAAAACATGAAAAGTGTTTTGTATTACGATTACCACTACACACTTAAAGGATAAAATATTAACAAAAGCGAAAAATAAAACATACAAGTAGACATTAATATCAACAAGGACAATTCATCACAAACTTAAGAAAAATATGATATTTACCTAGAAGAGCATTTGGGAAAACATGATCTCTAATCAAAACGTTATATAAACTAACTAGCGGCCGCCCGCGACTTCGTCTGCGCGTTTTGGTTTACTTCTATCCCATAGGTCGTAGCGTACTGTTTTATAGCCTGCAGTCATTGAACTACCTTTATAACCTTACCCATTTAATATTATGTAAGCCATCTTACACACACTCATGATTCTAATCGGACCAGTAGAGTAGGCAGATCCTAGATTAGTGCGTGCAAAGTTGAAACTAATAAAAATCTCTTCTACTTTATAATATTAAAATAGAAGTAAATATAAAATGTTGCCATATTTTATGAGCACATATCTCGGCCTTTAATCTGGTGAAAATTACAAAGAGGTATTAAGTATCTTTGTACAACGCAATCGAAATACTGCACCTATCGTAAATTATTTTTCTTTCGGGTGCTAGAATTCATCAGATTTACCAGGCCACTCTGGAGCATATCACAGTTGCCTTATACAACCATACAAAAGGCCAGTGCCAGGGAGAAGCAGCTTTCCCTCAAATCTACTCCCACTGTAGGTCTTCTCTTCTTATGATCTTAAGAGTTACCCTTGAGCTTTATCATTTCTAGTAAGTAATCACCATGTACAACCTTTTTTCTCTATGGTAATCACAAAGTTTATAAATGTGACGGAAAAACCATAGAGAAGAATAGACTACTCAAATGTCAAAACCAGGCGCGAAAATAGTGATGTCCTGCTTATTGCACGAAGTTTTTTGATATCGATATCCGGACTGCTTTGCAAAAAAATTTTAGTTGATATTTTTTTCTTGGTTTTGTCTTTGTGTTGACCTATTGTCGTAAAAGTATTCACCACTAAATTAAAACCAATGTAAACTTCTATTTTTAATCAATAAAATCGGCTAGACCAGTTAAAAAATATATTTATTTACTTAAATTGTATTTTAAGTTGCTCATATATCACACTTCACCATACAAATTGCCTAAAATATTGATCAAGTAAGTGCATTTAGTTAAATCCTAGCTATTCCGCTTAATTTATAAATTGAAATGACCTGAAACAAAAATAATGCATTATTATTAATTTCATCTCAATAAAACATTAAAACATAGGGAGGTACTTCAAATCTAAGCCTCCTCCTCCGCCACGGCTGAGATGACCCTCAGATCAAGATATCGATATCGATAAACAGAACATTACGTATCACCGCACTATTTTAAAGTATAAAATAAATAAGTTTTAAAACATTTAACTTGATGCTATTTGGTATAAGAAACGCTGCTACTATTAATTTAGTTTAAATAAACTACTTACCGAACTTCATTTCATCATTGAAAACCCGTGACAAAATAATGTTTTGTAGAGTCTTTTCGTTTGAACTCATCACACATATCTCACATTGTCTAAAGCTATTTATTATTAACAAACACGAATACAGATTTGCACAGTAATTACAAGAATATTATTATAAGAGTATTATTCATTAGATTTATTGGAAAACACCATTGAAAACACAAATAATATCCAAGTGCACCGCATTGACGTTTTGTGACTTTGAATTTGACAACTGAGTGAGGGAGACAGTAGTGGATGTGAGTGAGATGAAAGTAAATAAAATAAAAAGCATTAAGAAGTATTGATATCTATTTTGTAGCAAATCATCTCCAAAATAACTTTCTACCCCTCTTTAACCCCGTTATAAGATCAATTTAAATAAAATTTGATACACATTTTTCGTTAATTTTCTTAAAGAATGTTTATGCAAAATTTGAAAAAGATTGGACCAAGGAATCACGTTGTCCCATACAAACTTTGTCCCCCTTTTATACCCCCTTAGGGGTGGAATTTCTAAAAATCCGTTCTTATCGGATCCCTACGTCATACAAAGAACACACCCTCCAAGTTTCAAGTCTCTACGACCAGCGGTTTAGGCTGTGCGTTGATCCGTCAGTCAGTCATTCAGGACAAAGCCTTTTATATGTATAGATTAATAGCTAGACAAGACAGTATGTCGCACATAATAATAACACAAATTAATAAAATTAAGGATACGAGTAATAAAGCTCGGAACCTATAATCTAAAATATATTTTTTTTCTTTACAATCCGACTTCTAGCTTCTAATTTTACTCGTAGTAGATACCTAGAAGGCGGATTGTAAATAAAAAAATATAATATTTTAAATCTGCAAAGATACATTTCCATAAGTCGCATATGTCCGTTTCTAAACAATGAGTACACTCATTTTTTTCACATTTCACATATTGAAATGTATTCCGAAAAGAATGATTTTTTTATATCTGTATGGTAATCACGTCATTGAAACTCCCCGGTATTGTATCGATACTCGTATCAAAGCCGGTACAGAATTATTACAAGCAAAAGGTACTTAATTAGTACTTAATTACTACCACATTAATAAGTACATGACTGGGAAATGTGACGCTTCTTTCATTTTATTCTGATATATTATACTGTGAGAGTAAATATAAAAAGGTTATTAGTAAAGTTATGACCTAAAGTATCTCGTAGTTCGTAGTTCATTAATAATAGTTCGTAGTTTCTATACTACGATAGTGCTACGAGGCTACGAAAATGTTAAAACCGAGCCGGTTGTAGCCGGTATTACAAACACTATTCACGTTGACGTGTAAGTTTTATTAGTTTTATACTATTGAACATTGAAAGTATTTCGTTTTTTTTTTCTTCTCGGGTATTAAACCTTTGACCAACGCTTTGCCGCCACATTAAGTGCAGCCTACCTACTAAAGGCACCACAGAGGCGTTATTTACTTAATCAACCATTAAAGCCTACTTTTCATTCAGACGCTTCACATTTTGTAATCTTTGATAACAAAAAACAATTGTATTTTTGTAATTTTTTGGAACTCCGCCATTTTGAGGGTCTGTGATAGGACTACGTCAGAACTCCGTCACTCAGTGCGACCTGCGCGATGCCAATTGAAATAAAAAATCGGATTTCCCAAAAAAGGCGATATTTCCAATCCCTTACCCAATCCAGAAACAGTATTATATATTTTATTTTAATAATTCACATAAAAAATATATTGTGTAATATAATTAATGAAATGTAATTAATTTAATGTTAATGAATTCAAATTAAATGATTATAACTTAATTTTAATGAAGTAAAAAAATAATTATTGTTAATGTGTAATGTGTACGGGTGGTGTAAACCGTGTGAAGCTGCCTGAATAAAAAAAGCTTCACAATTTTCGACGAAAATTCAAATGCTGGTAGCATGGAAAAAGCCGTCTGTATAGGTACAAATACTAAAAACGTCCAAAAACTTTGTGAAAATCCTTTTTGAGAGCACTATTACAAACCTGTTTATGATATATAAATATTCCGAGAAACGCCTACTAACCGCCACCTAGGCTCTCGAATGGGACTCGCTCACTGAGGGTTCCGTGCCCGTTTTAAACTGAACTAGGGTTCTACTTACTTCCACTTAGCCAAAATACCATAATATTTTGTTGACAGCAAAAATAACTTCGGAGTATTGACGGACAAAGTAATATTTGCGGTTGTTGAAAATGTGCTATTTGTTAATTTGGCTCGGCGTCTACTAGGCTCGGTGTCTACTTGGCGAGCTCGGCTTGGCTTGGTATCACCTTGGCGAGTATTTGCAGTTTACTTGGCTCGGTATCTACTTGGCTTAGTGTTTATTTATTTAGCTCGGCGTCACCTAGGCTAGGTGTCTACTTGGCGAGCTCAGCTTGGCTTGGTGTCAACTTGGCGAGTATGTGCTGTTTACTTGGCTTAGTGTTTGTTAATTTGGCTCGGCGTCTACTAGGCTCGGTGTCTACTTGGCGAGCTCGGCTTAGCTTGGTATTACCTTGGCAAG
This sequence comes from Pyrausta aurata, assembly GCA_963584085.1. Taxonomy (NCBI): domain Eukaryota; kingdom Metazoa; phylum Arthropoda; class Insecta; order Lepidoptera; family Crambidae; genus Pyrausta; species Pyrausta aurata. The sequence goes on from OY757251.1 coordinate 2,831,724, forward strand.
TATTTGCAGTTTACTTGGCTCGGTATCTACTTGGCTTAGTGTTTGTTAATTTGGCTCGGCGTCTACTAGGCTCAGTGTCTACTTGGCGAGCTCGGCTTGGCTTGGTATCAACTTGGCAAATATGTACAGTTTACTTGGCTCGGATATCTACTTGGCTTAGTGTTTGTTTATTTGGCTCGGCGTATACTAGGCTCGGTGTCTACTTGGCGAGCTCGGCTTGGCTTGGTATCAACTTGGCGAGTGCGTGCAGCTTACTTGGCGAGCGTGGCTTGATGCGGCTCGCTGGTACTCGGCGTGGCGAGGTGCACGCAAGCGCGCGCGGGCCACGTGGAGGGCCGCGCGCGCTCCATGCGCCCCAGGCACGACGCGGCGCTGCTGCGGCTGCGCCCGCTGAACGCGCGTGTGCTTGTCGTTGTTAACGAGTGGACGGATATCACCTGGGAGCAAACAACCAGGCTGAGACAGTTGTCCCTCTAGATACGATGAGTAACGAAGAGAACTAAAGACTATAAACTAGTTGGCGAGCAGCGAGAAGCGAGTGCGTAGTTTCGATAGTTTTGACACTGATATACGCGAGTGTGCGTGACTTTTGCCGCTATATTTTGTATTTGTATCTAAAACTCTGCCAAGCAGTCGACAATAGTGACTAGTACCATACCTAGACACATTAGGTACCATCCCCCTTATTTGATGAACTTGCCCTCAATTTTAAACTAGGTATATCTTTCCTCTCACAAAAAATTTAATCAACGGCTTGCTAGTCGTGAAAGATGTACGCCAATTTTTTTATTGTATTAGTAGATATCAGACATTACTTTAGGGCAGTGGTACTCAAACATTTCTCTATAAAGGCCGCAGGGACCGCGAGCATAGCGTCCACAACACATCCACATTTCCCTTCATACCAAGATTCCTAGCGATTCTCGCATGATGTCTTGACTCTGGCTGGGGCTGAGGCTGTGCGGGCCGTAAAAAAGGCTCAGCGGGCTGCAGGTTAAGTACGATTACCTTCTTTTACGGTGGAGTAATCTCCATTCTTTTCTCCTGCCTGCTTTTAGCTTGACTTCATGACACACGACACGACATGACATTAAGAGAGGTTTCCTAAGAGACTTTATTAATTACATTACTTACAATACGGTAAGAATTAAGAAAATAACTTAGCTGCTGCTAAGAAACATCCTGCTACTGTGTAAACGAAAGGGAAACAACAACTAAATGTAAATGTTAACAATTACTAGTACTACGTTTTATTCAAGAAGTGAAACAAAACTGTATAGATTCTGTATATTAAACTAAAACTAAACTCATAATTCGTTTTCAGTGTGTTCCGCCGCGGCATGAATATTTATCTATGGTGCCTACCTAATAAATTCACTAGAAGTATCCAAACCAAATTATTATTCAACGTCATTAAAAAAAACAACGTGGGTTTTAGCAAAGGTACTTTTGAAGAATTTCATTAAACTGCTAAGCCGTCCTACATGTCAGACAAATCAGTATCAATGTCAAAACTCCAAAGCTTTCATAAGTTTAACGGCTCAGCTCTTCAGATTACATTAATTTTAATTAAATCTGAAGAAAACAACCACAACTTATAACAACTGAACAAAAAGTTACGTAATTTCTTGAACATACAGGTTGTCTAGAAAATGAAGGATAATCCTGTAACTGCAAATAGGTCACATCATGGCCTATTATGAGCAGTGCTTGAATAAGATTTAACAAAGGTATTGGAAAGCTATGTATTTTCTGGGGTTTCACCATCATGGTTTTGTTAAAAAACCATTGGTTTAGATAGCGCCAGAGGTGCTCGTAGCGCGGTGGTGGCAGCGCTTTGGTGTTTGGATGGGTGACCATTCCGCCCATATATTATAGTCCTCCTAGCCGATTTCGACTTCGCTGTCCAGTTACAACGACTAACCGATTGCGCGGGACATATAATAGTGCACAAGTGTGTCTCATAGCCTCAAGCAACTCTCATAACCCGATGAGACAGAAATCTGACACGACCGGAGAGAGATCAGGCGCAGGACCAACGGCTTTACGTGCTTTTCGAGGCACGGGGGTGAAACTCCGCCTACTTCCAAACTCCGGGCTACTCTGAGAATTTCTAAACAGAAAAACCCAGGTATATATTTTAGGCCCGACCCGGGAATCGAACCCGGGAACGGGACCTCTGGCGCAGCCGTCGCTTTAAAATGTGACCCACTCACCGCTGCGCCACCGAGGCAGTTGTGGTTCCGCCCATATAAGTGACGTAACATCACGAGCATCTCTGTGCTTGGGAAAGCACGTTAAGCCATTGGTCCCGGCTAATATCGATTGGTATTAGTCGTTAAGCCTAGTCAGAGGCCCTATGGGCGGCTTGATAAAAATTAGATAGCAAGGTTGGTCGCTTGCAAACACCCCTCCGCCAATCCGCACTGAGCCCGCGTGGTGGAGTATGGCTCATACTACCTCACATTTGAGGAAGGCCTTTGCCCAGCAGTGGGATGCTTACAGGCTAACTATACCATTGGTTTAGATCTCTCAATCATGTGTGAGATTAAAAAAGATTATGATTGTGAATGTTTTTTCGTTGCATAAGTAACATTGTTTGATTTTCAAATAAAAACCGGATAAAATCCACACAAAACTGAATTAAAATAAGTTACACTCGATTTTATTTGTTGATTTAAAAAAACGATCAAAAATCACTCGTAATACTGACGCACGTGATTCAAAAATAGAGCTCCAGTAAACAAGTTTTGCTACGTAAAAAGCTTTTGCTGCAAAGTTTTTCATCATACCATAATAATGAATTATTTTCCTAGAACCTTCCTTTAGAGAATGTACAGTCTGTTTTCGCAATACAGAGTTTTTCCTACACTCCTTTACCCGTGGAAAGTAAGTTTTCTAATAATATTCGATCATGATTCATGTTAGTAAGTGAAAAGTGGAAATGATAGGTTTTTCAAGTCAAGCACACGTCTAAATATAGCAAAAGAGATTAATGCTTCATTTCATGATTCTATTTACTGTCGCATAGGACACAGTAAAAGCTCGGTCATATAGTTAATTTTATTGATATTTAACTTATCTCGAGCAAAAGTTCCCATTTTACCCAAAACCAGAAACGGTATTAGCGTGCCATTATAAGTTCATTGTAAGACGAGTATCGCTTCATCTTGCCATACGATACGACTGACTAATAATGTTTAACCACAGTTATGTATCTAAATAGATAACGCAGGATTGCAAACTTAAGCAACTCGTTTCGAAAAATGTCGGCACCGAAACGTACAGTGTGACAAGGATCTTCTGGCCGATAGACGACATTGATACCCGTGCTAGCATTTAGTCAGGGTAGCAATGCAAAAAATCTCCCTTGATTAAGGAAGTTCAGGAAGCTCTTCATTATCATTTAATTTAAGAGCGAGGCTCTTGTCAGGGGAGTATTTTTTCCATAAAAACTCCAAAGAATGGAAGGCTTGAGGGAAACCACCATTATATGCTCCTTATTTTGGAGTTTTTAGGAACTGTTAAACTTATAATGAGTAATGATTCAAAATCGTTACTGAATTCAATTAGTTTCAATGGGCTGAGATTGTTCATAGTTATATCATACTCGCGACTGCTAAGAACATTGACATGAATGGAGTGACTTGTCTTGTGTCATCTATTCAGATACATGACTTTTAGTTTAAACTATGGCAGAACTTGTCTTGCCACGTCTTCTAGTATCCGACTGTGAGTAGTTAGGCCGGATTATGGAAGTTCGAAGCGAAACTGTGAGCAAACTATTTATGCAAATGAATTGAAACTTCTCGCTACGGATGGCACAACAGACGCGAGAAGCCTTGGGTGTCCTAATATTTGGTGGTCGAATGATAAAGGATATTCATAAAAGGTCGCTAACTTTCATACTCTGGAAGCCTTTTTTTTAATCGCTCGCGAAAATAGGGCGTGCTATTTTTTTTTATTAATGTTCGATTTGGGTTTTGGCAAAATCCATCGCATAAAATCATCAAAACAGAGCATTTACGTACTCAGTATGTACCTTACCACCTTGTTAGCTAAAATCTCTTGCATCTCACGTCGTCATTATTTGATGTGACATCTGTTTTTGTACAAGCGATCTTCAGATTTCTAAAAAGTGGTGATAAGACCTCGAGCGTATGAAGGGTTATTGTGCCTTGAAAAATTATTAAAAAAGGAGGCATCGCTCCAATGGCACACCCGGGACACTCGGAAGAAACTTTTTATTTTGGCCATACATTGACAGACGGCGTGTTGCTCAGACGCTGCGTTTGTGTGCGTGCTATAAGGGTTGACAAAGTCTGTTACATCGGGCATGGCGGTCATAGCTATTTTCAATTGAATAAACATAAACAACGTAATTTACTTTACCTTTAATAAACAGCGTCACGAGTACTGATTTTCGTAATGTCATATTCACGTGGTATCGTGGAGAAATAAAAAGATAGTATCTACCTTAGCAACACCTGATTTCACTGATCACATAAATATTACAATTATAATTTAACTACACATAATTCTGAAGAATGTTACCTTTACCTAACGTTTTTAAAGTTATTCACGTAACGGAATTGTTAGAACAGGTTTTGGTTGCATATTTTGTATGAAGTTACTCACAGTCTCTCATCTTTTAGGAAACGAAAAAAGCTTCTATTGGAGTCATTTCTCGAGGAAGAAGTCTTTCTTCCGGGAAGAAGACGGGTGTCTACCCGTACTTTGCACAGTACTTAGGCATCTTTCTTACACAAAACTTTATACTTCCGTTAACGTCGCAAACATGCGCATGCAATGCCCGCTGGCGTCTCCCAATGAGAACCCTAATTCCGGCGCGATAGTGAGGTAAGCCAGACTAGGGAGGGGAGGTGAGTGTCAGTTCTGTATGTAGTACTATTATATATTCTGTGCCAATGGTCTGGTAGCCTTGAACCCAGCAGGAGTGTGTTGGAGCTAGTTATAACCTATAACATACCCTGGAGCGATGGTGCAGCAGCGGGCGGCTCTCTGATGAAGAGGCGTCGCCATCGATACTCCTGCTCTCGTATCCTGAAGCCATGCGCAGGAAGATCAGCATGGCCAGCGCCAGCACCGCCGCGTACACGAAGAATTCTGTCGCCTGCACATACAGTATGAAACATCAATCAGCAATAAACACTTTTAATCAATCAGCACCCTACAGTAAAATATTTTGATTCATGCGTGTAACACCAAACAATAAAAATAGTATTCTTCTACCGGCGTAATGGCGGCCCCTCTCATCAGAGATGGGCCAGGTACGCAGGAGATATTATAGTGCCTAGATGTGTGCGCAATACACAAGTGCACTCTCTGTTCCTTCACTGTCATTTATTCGATGAGACGGCAATCGAACATGACCGATGAGAGAGCAGTGGACCGCAGGCGAAGGTTGAATTTCTGAATCATCATCATCAGCCGAAGGACGACCACTGCTGAACATAGGCCTCCCCCATGGCTTTCCACAACGACCGGTTGTGAGCGGTCTGCATCCAGTGCGATCCTGCGATCTTTACAAGGTCGTCTGTCCATCTTGTCGGTGGACGTCCTACGCTGCGCCTTTGGTCAAAGGGTCTTCTGAATTTCTGAATGGCTGAATTTTATTTATTTTCTCTTTTGCCATACAGCTGCGGAACCCTAAAAACGACCGCGGACTTAAGAGGTAAAGCACAAACAAGTTACATACTACATAATTCCGAGAACAGCTTTAGAGCGCTTTTTAGTTCCAAATGGGATAATCCCTGTTCCGATAAACAAACCAGGCAGGAGTAATTCTGGGAGTTAGGAAGCTTACTCAAATACATATTCAGAGTTACAGTTAGAACTCCACCATTATACATGAATTACGTGAAATATGAGTTATATTAGTCCTTACTCCTCGAGCGGTAAAAATGTTTGGAATTACTTCGCTCATTTGAACTGTTTTATTTTATAAGCAACTAGCTGCTCACTGTGGCTTTACTCGCGAAAATGTTGTGTCTCAAATACTGTAATGCTTGTGTTATTAGATTAAATAAGAAACCATTAATCGTTCAAAATAGGTCGTGGGTACAATATCCCACTCATTCAGAATTTTTGGTTATTTACTTAATCTTATAAGTTAATACAAAAGAACACAGAGTATCAAAAATATTCAAACCATTATCATAAAGCCTATGCGTTATTCTTTTGTATAAACTTTATTAATGCAAACTTTCATCAAAATCCTATTAGTAGTTTTTGCGTGAAGGTGTTACAAAAATACATTCATCCTCACAAACGACGACATATTTTATAATATTAGTAGGATTTTGTTTTCCAAGCCAAAAATTAGAAGCATGGTAAGTCTCGCAACAATAATGAGGGCACGCAGCCTACGCGTTAAAAAGCACTTGCAAAATTCAACAGGCTTGTTAATGTGACGGTGGCCGAGTGGTATAGGCATACGCCCGGATAGCGTAAGACACGGGATTCAATTCCTCGTCTGTCACAGAGTCACGGCTACTTTTTACAAGTGAAATTTATAGCACGGTAAGTACTAATTTTTATAGCGTCACAGCGCCCGTGAGGGCATTTCAGTAACTAAACATTAATACTGGCATAGTTATTACAATATTTTTTATGCATAACAAATTCAATGGTGATTTAGCCTGCCGTCAACAAGTAGAATGTATTATACTGAATGCTGCCAAATTAAGCCAAGCTCGTTTAAATACTGTTAATGGAAATTGTGTCCAATAACGACGACCAATTAAGCCCGTAAAATTACCCCGATACTCTACTATGTTGTCTATCCGTATTTTCGATTATGGCAATCTCTTTTACTCTTTTTGTCTAGCTAGGATGTGTGACATGACAGGGACGGGTAAATGTGAACCGAACGGATAATAAGGTAAGAGTGAGGCCACAGTTGTCAAAAACGGCATGTAAATTAAAAGGTAAGCTACATCCCCGGAATTCATGATTTTAACTTGTACCATGTACAATTAAGTGTGATTAAACAATTTATGTCGTTAATAATTTATACATACCTATTACGGCCTGTTTCGCAATGTCTTAATAAGTTCCGGCAAGCGTTATCTGCCAAATACTTCAAACGAAATGACATTCCTTATTTGAATGATTTTTAAGATGGTTAGTGTTCATTTGTCGATGGTGAATCAGGCTCTTAGAATTGTATGAGTAATAAAGCAAACAGTATTTTTTTTATACCTCATCTAAACCAAAGTTGAAAAACAAAATAACTCTTGAAAACGCACATTTTACGTAAAAGTTCTAAGTTAACTTAGTTAAAAATAACTCAATGAGTGTACCATTTGACTGCTAATTTCGTACATAATACGGTTCCTAACTAATGAAGTTGCGTAAGTGCCTTGCGGTCGCCCAAAATATCAAAGAGCAGTAATTAGTAAATTGACTGTGTATTAAACATTATTTTCGAGATTGCGCGAATGTAACGTTGCCAGCACTCACACACATTTTTATTGAAAACTAATCCTTATAACTTAAGACACCGCAGTGTTTACCTGGCGTGCTGTTTCGTACCGTTATTGAATTTTCATAGAGATCATATTATATTATTATATTATATTATCTATAAGTTTTATTCATATCTTTACCATTATAACTGTATGTTTCCCAAATAATAATAAAATAAAAATAAAAAATAAATTATTATTTCATAAATTTTCATTTTACTAATTATCATAGAGATCAGTAGCTCATGCTAGAACTTTTAAAGTATTCGTAACGTAAGCATAGCGAGTTTACTACACAAGTACGATAGCCAGCTCGTCACTTACGATATTATAGGTCAAAGAAACGTCGTGCTTTCAAAGTTAGTATTATGATAAAATACGATGCGTTAAAGGCACGATTACATTACATACGATGCGTCAGGCGTACGTACTGCCAGGAGACATTTTTTTTTGGGCCCAGTAGCAACTTGTAGCGTCTAATAATGACATTGCACCCTAAATTAATAACTTATTTTTTTAGACAATTAGACGAAAGATAACGTTTAGACGAAACCGGAATAATAAAATCGAACTAAAAGATGCGTTGTATTGACTATTTTTCATCACGCCATTCCTCCTTTACAAATACGTGTAAAGGAACGACGGGCTGGTCAATATAAAAACAATATCAATTATTTGAAGTACGTGATTTTGTTTAGATCACGTTTTTCTACTTTTATATATTTTAAGCAATTGGAATCTCAGAATAAAATATTTTAATTGCTTTTTTTAAGATTTTTGCATAAAAACGGTTATCTAGTAAAGCCGTGGAACGGATAGCAACTCTGACAGTTATCACTGACATTGACAGGAATGGCAGAAGTGTCATTTGTCACACTTTCTGTTTGGCGTTTGGTTTTCCGTCACCTTCCGTTTGTTTTGGTTTGTTTTGAATTGAGTGTTTGTTTTCTCCGGATTTTTAACGAAAAATAGAAGCTAAATGCATCAAGTACTTCCCCCATTCTACTAAACCGTTGTTGTGTAACTGCGCAGTGAGATTTCAACGACTGTGATTATCAGAAACGACTGAAAATGTGCGTCAACTGGTAAGTGTGTGGATTTAAGTTATGATGAATTTTGAAATATTCCCGTTAGATAATGAAATACTAATATTGTTAATGTTTATAAGACATTATAAGGTACAAATTAATGTATGTTTCATTAATAGACGTCACAATTTATGGTGGACCCATCCTCCATACAAGAAAAAAAATTCTCCTTTAGCTTATTTTACGTCCGATAGGGACACTCTCACGATTATCACAGTAATTGATTACGTTTATGATACGAATACTTAAACGCAAATCATTCGTGCTTGACCTTCAGAATCAATTGAGAGTTACATCTAGTCAAGTTATTGAATGTACATGTTAAACATCAACTAATACTTAGCATCAAACCAATTCAGGTAAATTAGGTTGATAGAGGATTAACTGTGTCATGGAATTAGCGTAGGACGTAGTGAACTAGCCTAAAGATAGGTATAGTTAGTAGGTACCTTAATAATAATAGCCCTTGCTTTTAAGCTAGTTTCTACTATGAACATTGGAGGATGTGTCGTCACGCCTAGTACGATGGCGGGATATTTTTCTGTCGTAGAGAACTCTCCATATAGTATTTTGCTGTCAAGAAGACTTTTGACTTTAAGCAGTGACGTCACTAAGAAGAACACCATGACAGATCGAGCGTTTTTGAGGACCATTCCAATTGAATTTTTCAAATCATAAATAATAATATTTATGTTGAATATTTTTAAAAATAACAACATTTTGAATAATATATTTACTAATGCAAGGTATTTTTTAGTTTGTTCAAGTACTTACTATAGCCTATTGGCCTATTGTATTGATGATGGGTAGGCTTGTAAAATAAGTGTCTGCGGAAAATCGATGTTAACAATCTCAAACAAGTACGCAACGATTATTGTCAAATGACATAACTTGAATTTTCACTAAGAAAAATCGATTTTACTTAATTTTATCAAAATCCGTTCAGCTAAAAAGAACGTCCATCCCTCCGTATCTCAATCCTTAAATCATCAAGGTACATCATAAAAAATGTGAATAAACAACTCACCCTTGACTCAAAAATTTTGGTCTGAGCCACCAAAATCACTATGAGGTTGCCAAACGCCACCGAGACATACCAAGCAGCTATAGTTATGGTCTTCATGCTTTTCGGAGCCTGCAAAATAGCCAGACGTTAAGCTTGTATATTCTGATAAGGCTAAGAACTCATGGTACGATTTGCACCGGCACCCTGCCTTTTCTTATTATTCGAATTTCACTAAGACGACACGTTTGGTGCAATGGTTAGCGCTCCTGACTACTGAGCCTGCGGTCGCGGGTTCGAAATTCGAATCCCGCAAGGGCCAAATGTTTGTGTGAAGAGCACGAACATTTGTATACCGAAGTCATGATGAGCGTTAATGCATTTAAGTATTTATGGAAGACGCCCGCCGTCATAATTGTTGTCTGGTTCGTAAATTAAGGTATCAAACGACTCCCGGGAGTCGCATAATAATGGAATTTTTATTGTGTCTCGTTCACACATACTTGACGAGTTAAGCAAGAAAATTCCTTACCAGACAGTTGGTGCATACTCGTATTTATTCATATGTAACTTATTGTTTTTTCCCTGCGGTATAGTCAACGCGTTAGCAACTGAAACTTGAAGCCCCATGTCAATAAATACAGGAATTTAAAGAGCGCCGTTTTATCAGTAATTAAGTGCAAGCGAATTAAAAGCAAAGAGAATACTGATAGTAAAAAACACGTCGACTGCAGTCTTGAGTACATGGGGTCATACGTCAGTTCCAAACTACATTTTCATGTCTACGTCATTGTATCACGTAGATACCTAATAATAATAATAGTCCCCTAGTGAATTTCGACTACGGTGGCCAGTCACAATGAACGACTAACCGACTGCGCGGGACATATTATAAGTGCACAAGTGTGTGCGCAAACACAGGTGCATTCTCTATTCCTTTCACTCTCATAGCCCGATGGGACAGCAATCTGACACGAACGGAGAGAGGTCAGGCGCAGGACCAACGGCTTTACGTGCTTTCCGAGGCACGGGGGTGAAATACCGCTAACTTCCAAACTCCGGGCTTCCCTGAGAATTTCTGAACAGAAAAACCCAGGTATATATTTTTGGCCCGACCCGGGAATCGAACCCGGGACCTCTGGCGCAGCCGTCGCCTTAAAATGCGACCAACGTAGATACCTTTGCTTTCCTGCAAAATGTATGTAGCTAGATCGCGCCGTGATTGCATAGCCTTATTGAACTACTCGACTAATGAATTTAAAGTCATCCCGTTCGACGGCTGTTAGTGGAGCTAAAATGGCCGCAAGGGATGTTATACGAAGCAAGCTAATATTACCTATACTGTGATATGTCACTAGGTTGACCTCATCACACGAATATCTCTAAATTCTAAGGCGCTTTCGCACTCATCTGTATCCGATAAACAAACAAACGAAAACAAACAAACCGAACAGACAAACCGTATTTGATAAATTTACATATTTACAAGATATATTATATGTTTCAGATAAGATAACTCTTTATTGCACATAACATTAATTAGTTTTCAAATTATTTTAAAGGAAATGTACAATTTATGCGGTGTTATCGCTATAAGCTATCTCTTCCAGAAAAACTTTGGGAAAAGAAGTTTGGTTTATGTATGTAAATCGTATCGATTCGGATTCAATTAGCGCACTAAAGGCCCTTATGTGACATGATGTAATCGTAATTGTATCCTTTTCACTCGATCTTCTCTGTCGAATAAGACCGCCAACTAGATTATGGTCCTTTGATTTCTTTATACTCTCGGGTTCGTGCCCCGGGTCGGGCCAAAAATAAAAGGGTTTTTCTGTTCAGAAATTCCAAGGGTAGCCCGGAGTTTGGAAGTTGGCGGTGTTTCACACCCGTGCCTCGGAAAACACGTAAAGCTCTCCAGCCGTGTCAGTTTGCTGTCCCATTGTGCTAAGAGAGCGAAAGGAATAGAGAGTGCACCTGTCTTTGCGCACTAAAATATTGTCCCGCGCAGTCGGTTAGTCGTTGTGACTGGCCACTGAATTCGAAATCGGCTAGGGGGACTATTATTATTATTTATCATGTTTATTACTCTCCAACATTATCGTTACAGTTAAGGGTGAGGAAGGAAGGGTTGTCTACCCAGGCAAGCTGCAAGCTTGGTGAGTAGACTCTTAGCTTGACTCCAGCCAGTTCCACTAGTGCTGATTACCTGTGTAGTGGAGAACTCCGGTCCCGACACGGCAAACATGATCTCAGCGAGGGAGACGAGCAGGTACTGCGGCACGATCCACACAAGCTGCAGCTCGCCGCTGTACACGCCGCCAGCGCAGAAGTAGCCCCGACTTATTCGGATTGACGCTATTCACTTGTCTCTACCAGTGCCCGCGCCCAAATAGTACCCAAACAATCACGTGCGATGCGAGACGACGTTCATTTGGTTCTAACTTCTGCTGCTCCAGAGCCGACAAAGATGCTCGGCGTTGTGCTTTTGTTTGTTGCGTTGCTCGCACATTGTAGGACGAGCAACAACCACCAACTGCTTGCCGATAATCATTGGTTTTTACAGTGCATTTGCTCGAGTCGTCGTGACATACGATGCGAAGCGATGCTACTTGTTTATGAGCGTCTCTCGATGTCTCATTTTGGAGATATTGGAGTCAAATTAGTGAATGCTAGATCAGCCAGATCCTATTATAAAGATGATACTCACCTTCGGCTATAGCTATCCCTGTTGCTTATAGCATCATGACAATAAGAGTAAAAGCGCCATCTAGCTGTAATCAGACACGTAGTATAGTAGCGGGGTTAGGGTGACGGCAAGCAAGGGTAGACAGCAGATAGCCGCAGGCTTGGTGAAGAGACTCATAGCTTGGCTGCAGGTCGGTTAGAGCTGGTCGAAAGTGTCACCTGCGTAAAAGAAAACTCCAATCCCGACACGGCGAACATGATCTCGGCGAGGGAAACGAGCAGGTACTGCGGCACGATCCACGCAAGCTGCAGCTCGTTGGGCGGGTTGGGCGCGTGCAGCACCGCCGCGTCGAGCCGCCCCATGCGCTCGCGCAGGCATAGCACGTACACGCCGCCAGCGCGCAGGTAGCCCTCGCCCGAGCCAGATACTTCGCCGCCGGCGCTTGCAGCGCGCCAGAGGAACCTGGTGACAGATAAGAAGCAAGTACAAAAAAATGAAGTTGTAAGATACCAGTGCATTAAAGTATGTCCGATGTTTTCGGTATCTTTCTGAATGTCTGAATATGATCCCCTTTAGCGTTATCTGCCCACTACTTAATACGAAATGACGTTCCATATTTGTATTTTTCGTTGGGTAGTGCTTATTTGTTAGCAAAACAGCTCCTAAATAAGTTGCAGTTAGTGTTATCTACCAGATACCATAGGCGAAATTAATTCCTATATTTGAATTTTACGTTGGTTAGTGGTTTGGTTACTTGCCGATTGTGAAATAGGGCCTTAAAGTTGCAGTACTACAAAAGGTTAATGATTTTACAGTTTTAACTGTTATGCTTATCGTCTATGAATGGTTTGATTCTACTATAAGTAGTTATGATGTTTTACAAGTTTACTTTTGCTACGAGTATCTATTTATAGAAAGAGTCTACTAACTGATGTTATAACCACGTGGAAGTCTTTCTTCTGGATTTGATTAAACTGACTTTGTTAATGTATCACATTAGATTTTATTGGACGAAAATAGCACTCATATCCCGAATCCCATCTCGTCGCCACGTTAAGTGAGTGCTCCATCATACATTTACATCCCGTTACTTCCGAGGATTGATAAGTAGGTATAAATAAATGAACATCAAAGGGAATTAACTTATCGCGAAATACATATCTCGCTATTTTCGTGCACAAATACGGAGTTCCCATTAGATGGTGGTTAGCAAACATTGACGTTTTATGTTAACATCAAAGCAATTCATGCACCTACTCACATGCTTAAGCTTCATGTTAACAGACAGCTGCCAAACCCCTGAAGCTAACCAGAGCCAGATCCAGGGCCAAAGTTAAGTAAGGGCAAGTCCCAGTGTAAGGGGCTCCTAGTGACCCTCATAAAATTACGCAAGTATATTTAAAAAAAAAATATTTAAAGGAGACATTTTTTTTGGGCCCAGTAGCAAGTTGTAGCGTCTAATAATGACATTGCACCCTAAATTAATCACTTATTTTTTTAGACAATTAGACGAAAGATAACGTTTAAATGAAACCGGAATAATAAAATCGAACTTAAAGATGCGTTGTGTTGACTATTTTTCATTACGCCATTCCTCCTTTACTAATACGTAAAGGAACGACGGGCTGGACAATATAAAAACAATATCAATTATTTCAAGTACGTAATTGTGTTTAGATCACGGTTTTTCCACTTTTATTTATTCTAAAGAATTGCAATCTCCGTATAAAATATATTAATATCTTTTTTAAGATTTTTGCATGAAATGGTTATTTAATAAAACCGTGGAACGGATAGCAACTCTGACAGTTATCACTGACATTGACAGGAATGGCTGGAGTGTCATTTGTCACACTTTCCGTTTGGCGTTTGGCTTTACGTCACCTTCTGTTTGTTTTGAATTGAGTGTATGTTTTCTCCGGATTTTTAACGAAAAATAGAAGCAAAATGCATCAAGTACGGCCCCCATTCCACTAAACCGTTATTGTGTAACTGTGCAGTGAGATTTCAACGACTGTGATTTTCAGAAACGACTGAAAATGTGCGTCAACTGGTACGTGTGTGGATTTAAGTTATGATGAATTTTCAAATATTCCCGTTAGATAACAAAAAACTAATATTGTTTATGTTTTTAAGACATTATAAGGGCCCATCCTCCATACAAGAAAAAAATGTCTCCTTTGTTGGAGACGTCTTCGCCCCTAATGGCCGAGAGAAAAAAACTTTTGTTCAAACCGTTGCGTGTCTTGAGTGAGACATAGAGGTTTCTAAAATCGTTTTTAAGATAGATCCTTCGGAGTTTTTCGCGGGAAACGAATAGGGAAAATGAACATTCCGTGTAGAAATTGTTTGTATGGCGTACAGCCGAGGACGTTAAACTTGTATTAAAACAAGATAAACCCTTCCATAATGGTAAAATGGGAGCCCATAAAAATCAATTCATTTAAGAGGTGTTTGTTTTCCAGTATCTAAGAACATAAAGTGGCAAAGCATCGAGAGCATCGATGCAAATACCGTCATCTAAGTCCCATGATCTCCATGCAACCCTGGATCCGACCCTGCCCAGTAGCCCGCGGGTTACACAACTAAGCTGTAAACGGCAGATAAACTTAACTGAACAAGCACAGTGCAAGTCAAACTAGGTGAGTCCGAGTTCTACTGGACGAGTGAAGGCGGTTAATTTTAGCGAGATCGGTGCGGATATTTACATTGCACTATTTGCACGAAACTTTGTAGTTACGTTAAGTACTTTAAATGACCATAATTCTATAAGCACTTATGCCAGTATGACAAGACGAGTAAGTAAGTATGAATAGATTTATTTCCTTAAATGCTCCTGTCATTTTGACAGTTTTCAATTTATTGTAAGTTATTCGCTGGATGATTTTCAAAAAAATACTAAAGGAAAATTTAAAAATTGCTTCCTTGAGGTTAGAATGAGGATATCACGTATCATTTGTCGTACATTGTACAAAAAAAACATCAGCCATATTTTATCAGGTGGAGCACTAGAGCCCAAACTTAGTTATGTTATAGAAATTATTTAAATTGAATAAAAAATTCGGAAAAGTGGTGATGATATTTTCGGAAGCGCCTTAAAAATTCCTTTCAAGTGATAACACACACAAATATTCCCATACAAAATATTAATGTTTCAGCAAGTTTTTTTTTAACTTATCATTACTCGTTTCATCATTTTTTTTAATGTTGACGTTGTTGACGCACTCTGCCCCATCTAGGGGACAAAGGACCATAAGTCAAGTCAGCAAGATTTTTTTAAGGTAATTCGGGTAAAAAAATTGTTTTCACCTCTATTATGCGCGTGCCAAACGGCTTAAACTGCAAATTGTATTGCGGTTTTTATTTAAAATTGGCCTTTTACGCCGTCTACTATTAGATAACGGTAGCTCATTGCAAGCCCATCGTACTTTGTTAACATTGTTACGGCCCACATTGTTACATCCCACAAGCAACGCTACGTTCAACAAATTTTGTTACGCTACTGGCTGCTCGAAGCGTATTCAGTTAATAGGTACAGTCAGCCTGAATAATATGGTTACGCATGCGTTTCTCTGATTCAATAATAGCTGGAGGTAACAGTTGCTCATTGCAGGCCCTTTGTTAACATTGTGAGAGACCACAACGCATGTAGTGTTGCGTTGCGTCAACGATCTTGTTGCACCGGTACTGGCTACTTCGAAGGGTATTCAGTTAAGACGAAGGATTCAACGCGATTTAGGCCGAAAAGCGAGTTTTCCAACCTTAACAACTCTGCAAAACCGCATATCTAATTGCTAGTCAAATTGTAGGAAATTCTTTCAAGTAAGGAAGTGTCGATTAAGTTAAAAAAATGGTTTAAGTTTTATGTATGAGAGCCATAATGTATTTTTTTGTATCTGAATCGGAAAGCGGTAAATAAGATACACCTACCTACCAAGTTTCAGCTGTGTGATGCTAATAGTTTCAGAATAAAATGGCTGTGACATACAGACGGACAGACAGACATACAGACTTAACGAAACTACAAGGGTTCCGTTTTTTGCCATTCGGCTACGGAACCCTAAAACAGATAAATACTCTTTTTTCATTCATATAATTTCTTAGTATTATTGTGTAGTAGTAGTTATTGTGAACTTTGTATGAGAAATTAAAGAATCACGTGTACACCCTTAATAGGTAGGTACAGTAGGTCTGAGACTAATATGGTTACGCAAGCGTTACTCTGACGTAATAATATCTGGAGGCAACAGTAGCTGATTGCAGGCCATTTGTAACATTGTTAAAGCCTACAACGCTACATTCAACGATCTTGTTGCGAAGGTACTAGGTCTGGCTGCTTCGAACGGATCTTCAGTTAAAAAGTACAGTCGGCTTTAAAAATATGCTTACAATAGCTTGCAAAAGATCAGTAGCATGCTACATGACGTCTTTAACCAATTACAGTCGCCAGCACATCAGGTTACCCACTTTTGTTGCAAACTAGCCCTTATTACAACTGCATAAGATACCGCAGTGTTTACCTTGACGTGCTGTCGTCCGTACATAGTTCCGTGGCTACTACCTTCGTTTGTTGGCATGGGTTTGTGATTATTGTATTTGTCATATATATTTTTTAAATGCAACAAATTACAAAAAGTTTGTTAAAGTTGTTGAATCACTCTTTCAGGTAAATATACACCTGTGCTAGAGTCCTTCGCTCCTTCTCGGTGCGTACAATAATTTGTTAACAGAATCTCTTAAAATACAATACTAGATTTAATTTTAATATTGATTTTGTGGTATTTGACTTTCTACGATTAATGAGCATGGTAATTTTAAAGAAACAAAACTCATCAAACCTGTATTCTAGTCTTTATTTACATAAACCCCTTTGTACTTTGAAAAGCTGCGTACGGAGCTGCTTAGGCTAAATAAATGCTTTTTTTATTGTGGGGTAACACACTTTAGGGGGTGATATGATGAGAGGGTTTAAGGAATGATAAATCAAACCGCTCTGATAGAGTGCTGCTAATACACTGATTTAATGGATAATGTTAAAGTATAAAATTGATGCGTTTACAAAATAAGCTCGCGGCGGGGTCGACATGTAAAGGCGCCGCTACACTTTTAATGCTATCGAAAAGTGATAATATAATTTTATTATTTTTATAAATAATCAGAGAATATAACATCCTGATTTTAAACAAGCCCACCATCATTAACGTACCACCTAAAATTTACGACCATTGGAAACAACTCGGTATTTTGAAGCCGACTGTACTTCAGACGGCTGCATTGTTTGTAGGGCAATTTTCTTCAGTGAGAACGTACTGATTCAATTCCTTTGCACAACGAGCTTGCATGATAATTGCTGAGCTGCATTTAATTTGTTTTGTTAACTTACACAAAACAATTCCTACAAAGCCTTCCTTCTAAGTTATTGCAGAGCAAGAAGCGAGTGTAAAAAGTTATCCTGTGCTCGCCTCAAAGGCACAGTTTTTATAGTATCAGTAAACACGTAGCACAGTTTTATGCACAGAACATAGAATTTAAAATGTGCTGCGGTTTTACGGATCAATTTTATGGGCTGGACATTGTTGTCGTATCTTTTTTTAAATAAATTCTGCACAAAATTAACAGCTGTGATGCTTTATTAATTCATAAAAAATTACAGTACTAAGATTTTAGATTATAGTCATGAGACCCAGCGTGCATTGTCAATAACATTTTTCCGCCAATACTAACCTATTTTTCATAACCGAGACAAAAAAAAAGTCGCAAATATAAATATAACATGTGACGAACATAACCTTATTTTTTTAAAGAACGATACACTATCCAGCCAAATCGTTAGTATTGCCATTATTCTTGAGGGTAATTCTCTATTTTCTCTAAGCCGCAAGCTGTAAAACTCATAACTCATTACCCTGTATTTAAATAAGAACGATACACTACATTCTATCATGTTAACCGCCAAAGCTCCGATAAAATAGCCCTCAAAACAGTTTACGCAAAACGCGTATGGAAGTTTTGGCTCACTTTTCAGTCCGCCATTTTAATTGTATTCGAAAGTAGTGGCCATCAATACAATCTTAAAATTCGATACCTTGCACTATTTTAAAAAAAATATTCGTAGCGCAGTGGTGGCAGCGCTTTGGTTAGTAATACCGAAGTTAAGCAACTTACGGCGCGGTCGGTGTTTGGATGGGTGACCATTCCGACCATTTAAGTGACGTATATCACGAGCATCTCCGTGCTTCGGAAGGCACGTAAAGCAGCTGGTCCCGGCTAATATCGGTAGATATTAGTCGTTAAGCCTAGTCAGAGGCCCTATGGGCGGCTTGATAAAATCTTTGGTTGGTCGCTTGCCTTGCAAACACCCCTCAGCCAATCCGCACTGAGCCCGCGTGATGGAGTATGGCTCATACTACCTCATATTTAAGCCTTTGCCCAGCAGTGGGATGCTTACAGGCTAACTTAACTAAAATGTCTAAATCTCCTTAACCGTCACGTTTAGCCATAAACAGGCTGTAAAGGACGCTCGAATTTCAGTTTACATCTTTAACTCGCAAACCTGTCATTTTACGAGGTTTTACCAATGTATATTTTTGATTAATATTGATGTGACCTATCTATTTTTGAAGCTTACATCGTAACCGTCATTTCGTAAAAAAACCAAGTGAGCAACCCTCCATAGTTAAATATCAAAAGCCCTTTCTACAACTCTACACGAATTCAATGTAAGGGTGTGTACTCACTTGCCAGGTTGTAAGCACATGTAGGCCGACTCTCCGATGTGGTCGATGGGCGCGTCCGACACGTAGTAGATATCGCTCAGCCGGCGATCCGTCTCCACAGCTATCGTCACGTTTTTATTCGGCCCTGTATCGCCTACGTACACCACCCTGTATTTATGGAAGAGATAGGTATTTGTGGATGAGTAATGACAATTTTTTTTAATAACAATTGATTGCAATCTTATTTTAGCTCTTTCAAAATAAAAGAAAGTCATCTTAGTTACACCACTTGATACTCGAGAACGAGTGGACCGATTTTCATGGTTTTAAACTTGTTTGGATTAGAAAATAATAAAACGGGGCCGTGCCGAAACAAAGTTCGTTGGGACAGCTAGTATAATAAATAATGATTCATGCATGCCGCATTTGAAAAAGAATTTGTTCACGATACAGCCACATTCGTAGCAGTGTTAAACATTAAGTTCGTAGCAATCGTAGTCCGTAGCATGAGATGTACTTATTTATTGTTTATCATCTTTGTATAAAGAAGACTATCTTTTTTCTGCTATTCATTTTATACTTATGTAACATTTATTTTGAGATCTACTACGTACCCTACAAAATATTGGTCAATAAGTCATATTATTATTCTCGTGTACATTAATAAAACATTTTCGCGGAATGCAGAGTTAAAAGGTTAGTAAGCGTGTTTCGAAATCAAAATCCTTTGTTTTACTAGATCGTTGACTTCGTTACTTATTGGTTTTCTCACAAGAGGTTTGAGAAGGGCAACCTAACGTATTTTTAAATAGACAAAACACTTTCCCGAATGGCAAAATTCCCTTTAAACGAACAAATTAAACACGATGACCGTTAGTACCTCTAGACGTTAGGGTCTGACATGGTTATTTGTAGAATCATCACTTACTTCAACTTGGGTTTGCCCGTCAGGGACTTCGTGAAGGGGTTAGGGTCCATGAAATATAGTGATAATTGGTCGTCCGAGTTCTGGCCTATCACTATCGGCATGAACTGAAAGAAAGTATAAAATAAGAATCAAATACTTTCATATAAATTATTATGCTGAAATTTTTGTGAACTCAAATGTATTTATAAACTAAGACTTTTAATGTAACACCTTAATTACGCAAATAAATGCATTTGTTTACAACGAGTTTCAATTAAAAATAACTCATTTTTTATCAAATAATTATGTAACAAATAATTTAGTTAACTAAATTGTTAAGTACATTTAATTTCCGTGCATTATTTATGGAGATAATCGCTGATTTGTTTTCTTGTGTTTGTGGCAAATGAATAAAATGTCAACTTTTCTTACAAGATTTTATTTAATCATTAGGATTTTACTATTAGGATTTTTGGCCACAAAATCCTGAAAAACTCGTCACTAAATAATATTCTAACGTTTCTTAAAAGTTTGTTCAGTATCGGATTGAAGGATGGTGTTCAAAGTTGCGGTTTACCTCCCAGGTCATGTCTGTGTGCTAGCAATAACAGATGTGTGCTCAAAGTACGAAGTTTTAAAAGGCAGAGAGTTTTGGAGACTGCAACTTTTCCGGACGTATACAACCTGAGTGCACTCGATCGAACAGCCGAGCCTTATCGTTTTGACGCGATTTTATTCATATCACTGTACATGACTAGTGATACATGGCTACCACGGTTTATTTAAAACTATAAAACACATTGAAAATCTATACGGATACGATAAGATATCAACGAATCACTATGATTCCCAGTGTAGTGAAATCATTGATTAAGGTTTTATATAATAAAATAGGAATGCAATTGGGACCGTCGTAACCTCACCGAGACGCTTCGGCGACGCTAATGACGTATCCAAGCAGATAATATTGCTCTAACTCACTTATGTCAGACAAGGAATCGAATTTTGAGTTGTACGCCAAATGTTGAGCGAGCAATCTCGCAACATTGATGAGGTGACGCAGCCTACGCTTTAAGAAAGCATTTGCAAATTCAACAGGTCCTCTAACCAAAATTTTTCAATTCAACCTAATGTGTCAGTTGGGTAGTGGTATAGCCCGATAGGCATGCGCCCGGGATTATGATACAGGGTTCGATTCGGTTCATTATCTCACATGGTTGCTTTTTACAAGCGAAAAAATTTATGTACCCGCTTCTGCTGCCTTTATACTCCGAAGCGTCAATCTACAAAATAACAAAACAATATTTTTAATTACCATGCTCGCCACAGTCTTAAGGTCTTCCTTCACGATATGCCTCTTCAGGACCCGACCGGCGCAGTTGACGGGGCAGCTGACGGTGATGCTGAGGACCCGGTGTGGCAGCGGTGCCATTAGTGCGGTCCCGTGCTGTTCTACTGGCGCTATGCCTTCACCGTGGACTGCCACGTCCACTGGACAACCCAAGGTGTTCAGTAAAACTAAGCCGGTTTGATGGTGGGCAGGTACTTGGAGAGTCGAGCGCTAATGGATTAAAAAGTAGGAAAGGTTAATACTCAATTCCAATTTTCAGGATCCCAGCCAAAACAAAAGCCTTAGCAGCCAGTATTTCACCGAGAAACATATTCTGTACAGGCGGAAGGTCAAGTAACAGAGGCCATACACCACCGGGACACACGAATATCAGCAGCAGCACCAGTCACATCACTCACTCACTCTCTCACTCTAGCGCATGATGCTAAGAGGTACCTCGCCTAACAAAATAAATATCATCAACTTACTTCGATTCCAATTCGTAGGTTACCAGCGGAAACAAAGGGCATAAAAATTTAGATAATTTCATGAAGAAAGGCGACAATTACCCATATAACACAAAAAATAAACACAAGCTTGTCGTTCCTAACTTCAGATTAGTTAAAACTAGTAACTCGTTCATGGGAAATTGTATAAAATTCTTTAATAATATACCACACAATCTTGTCCAATTGCCGGTTGATAAATTTAAGAAACACGTTAAAAACACGCTTATGTCTAAAGGCTATAATAAGGTTCAAGACAATCTAAACGACACGAATGTGTGGTCCGTCCAGCCTGCACCAACTGATGTACTTATCTTTGATGATTTTGATTTTACGGCAGCTAGTGGTGACTGAGTTTGTTCCGGCGTTTCTTCTCAGCACTTGCCTAATTGTCTGTGTTCTGTCTCGAAGCGCTGGTAGGGCCCAAAAGATAAGGAGACATGTTTCGCACATTTATTTTAATATTTACATTTGACGTTCATAAGTGAATTCTCGAATTATTATTTTTCATAGCGGCCAGAATCCCATCCGACGAACATCGTCTGCAGTGGAAGGAGGTCAGGTAACAGCGGCCACACACCATCGGGGCAATCGGGTATCATCAGCGGCAGCAGACGGAAGTGAGACTCTTTAAGGCACCAAAACTGGCAGAAAAATGCTTCTTTCTACCATCAGCTAACCTCGATCCCAATTTGGAGGATACCAGCGGAAACAAACGCCATAGCTGCTAGAATTCCGCCGACAAACATCTTCTGAAGGGGCGGAAGATCAGGTAACAGAGGCCACACGCCACCGGGGCATACGGGGATCATCAGCAGCACCATGGCAGGGTTCATGACCTGAAGCTGGTCCGGCATAAGGGTCACGCCGAAGACTTCGCTCCGGAGACGAGACGCTTGGAATGTCCACCGGGAACCCTAGGGGGTAAGGTAATTTGAGTCACATACAAACTAAGATAAAAACTGTATCTTATTAAAAATTGTCCTGCGGTTTCTCGTAATGAAATAACTACTTAACTAAAGACGACCGTAATTCAAGCACCGAGATTCCAGACACAATAGAAAATCAATTGTTACGCGCCACATACGATGTCATTGGGGTTTTAAATTCAATTTAAGCATCATAATATGTGATTGATATATTATCACTTCTCGATCTTCATTATTAAAGTGTCTGTTAAAGTACCATTCATAAACACTAAAGAAGATGCTATTATACTATACCTGTTGATCAAACAGGGACCAGAAGATAGGCACCGGCAGATAGAGGTACAGTATCGAGAAGACCACCTTCATGTCTGCCACCAGTTTCTCCCCATACTTCTCTGCAGCATAATCCAGCCAATGCTCTTGTGGAGGTCCGTCTTTATCTTTGTCGTACCGTAGGCGCTTCATAAAAGCATACTATAAACAATAATGTCTATTTGTAGTGATTTTTTACAGCAAAAATGAGGTTTAAATTGTCTTTAGAAAACGGATGAAATAGACTACTTTATGAACTGCTCTCTTCTGCTGGTCTATTCAGATATTATATTTCGAGTAAATAAATAATAAATATTTTTGAGTTTGAGTTTGAGGCTATGATACGTAAAGGGATACGATGTGATAAAAATAGAATTCATAACTCTAAATGCATTCAAGCAATATAATTTAGTTAAGATTCTAGCAACTTTGTCTTCAATATTACAGTGGCTCTATAGAAATAATGATTAGTAGACTAATAATTAATAAGATAGATGTGTTAAAATATGTACATATATGTCTTCATATTGAAGAAAACGTCGCATGAAGCTTTCACCCCTTCACACTTAAGTACCTAAGTGCTTATAACGGCTATTTCTACCCTCTAATACCCGCGTATAATACGAAGCCACTGACAGGTAACCCAGAGACATTAATCCACATCAATCATACAGGATGTTCATACGGCCAATTGTGCAAAAAGCCTTCTACGCCGCGTGTCATGACCGCCGATGATTGATAAATGCCATTCATTTGTGTAACTCGCGCTTCGTAAATTATTAGTATTACCTACAATATTGTATTTTCGTCTCGATTCTTATATTATAGAAAAGAACATTTTTATGACTGGAAATACCTATCACTTGTAAAACGTATCAGTGGGATCATTCAACAGATTTGCTAAATGAAAAATCTTTGACACAAAATAAATAAAAATTGGTCTGACGAAAGAAAACGCTTTCAGAGATAGCAGAAAAGCAATTTTTTGGTCTCGTCATATTAACGACTTGCAGGAGTTGCTAATAAATGAGGGCGCTAAACTTATTTTTGTTAAAATACAACTGAAATTTCTCTTAATATGCGAGTGCTTAAAAAAATAAGGCCCTAGGGCTCCTGTTGGGGTTTAGCTACAACTTGAAACTCAGTTCTAAGCCAACGCAATAAAATATATTGTGAGTCACAACGTTGACTTAGAAGTTTGATTTTCACAGCTCCAAGGGGCAGTAGACTTGTTTATTTGATATATAATTCCAGCTTGATAACTCCACGCGTTCCTGAGAAAATAGGATCTTGCCAGACAGACAGAAGAACAACAAAGTGATCCTATTAGGGTTCCGTTTTTTCGTTCCGAGGTACGTAACCCTAAAAATATCAGCGACCCCAAAAATTTGAGACTACAAGAACCTACCGAGCCCGACCGCGCCATGAGCAAACCCACTTCACCAGTCCCAACTGTGGCGATAATGTCAAAGATGCAAAGAAATAGCGTTTCCGTACGTTTGCCACTCACCCAAGCACACGACACGAATTTCAATGTGACGTTATCCCGCGGCTGCTTTATACGGTACCACGGCTTGCCGGCGACGAATATAACTGAAACACCACATCGGTTTAGATTTTCATTTAGATAAATTAGTATGTAGGTAAAAAGTTAAAAACCAGTGATAGGTTAGAGGGAAGAGAAAAAACTGACAAAGGGACAACATAAAATAATGATGTTTGTTTGACGCACTGAATAGGGCATTCGAATTACAAAGTATGCTAATAGAAAAGTTAACATTGTTGGCCTAATATTTTAGAGTAATTTTTTGCATCTCTTTGTCAATGTATTATGGCATCAATAATAATAATATTCGTGCAAATGATACATGTAACTATGTTGTTAGTTGTTAATTTTAGTTTATTAATCGTGGTTTCTCGTGGGGTTTCGAAAAGTAAAGGTCAACTCGCCATTTACTTCGACATGCCCCTAGCTAGACAAACTGTGGAGAAACCCGATGGACATCCTTTATGACCCTAGGGTCATCATCATTATCGGCCAAAGGAAGTCCATAGGTCCTATTATATGTATATGTGATGTGATATCTGCTAGCACCTCTCCAAGCATCGCGAAAACACCATGACCTATTTTATTTTATTTTATCAATGTATGACTGCTATTAAAAAAAAAACTTACTACTCGTCATTTTTCAGGATGTCGGAACACATACCAATCGACACAAGCACCAGCACCGCCGGGAATCCGAAGCCTAGCGCGTAGCACGCGTCGTCGCCGAAGCACATGACACTCCGGCGCAACGCGGGTGTCACGACCATGCCCATGAACCCGCCCAGGTTCACCGTGCAGTAGAACGTCGAGAAGAACCGCTGCAGCCGCTGCTTCTCCGCGGGAAGACGGAACTGGAATTGCCGACCAAGGTAACAGGAGTCGCAGACAAGAGCCGTCTGCTGTTGTCATGCCGTCGATGTCATCAACATGCTGGTTAATTTGGCAGCGTCATGCCGTCAACACGCTTTAAACATTGCGTAAATATGAAGTCGACTAGTTACAAGAGGCAGCGTTTGGTGTTGATAAGACCCGCTACAGCCGCTGGTTCCGCTCAGGAACAAGACGTCCAAAATTAACCCAGATTGTTATTTGATTCTTCTGAATTTTGTTTTTTAAACAATAACCTCGCGTTTGGCTTACAGCCTTCTGAATTTAGCTTTCAATCAAAGAGTTGTTGCTAAAATGCAGTAAATTAAACTTGTACTGCCATCCAGACCAGATCACCCAGAGTGACCCAACCACTAAATCTCACAGAGTTATGTTAGCCCTATCTGCTTTAAAATATTTTCTAGAGAACATACTTGACATTGCAGATTCAAATCCAGTCAAAGGTCATGTCAACAAATTTAAGAATTTAGCTTTGTAACTTCTAGCATATACTCTAAATTCAAATCTAAATCATTTTGTCGTAACTGGAAACCAATTCAGTTTAGAAACCTGTTTCACAATATCCAAGTAAGTTTCGGCTAGTGCCATTGCCAAAAACTTCATTCATACATGAAATGGGGACATTTATTTTTATTCGTTGGCTGATTTGAACATAGGAAAACCGATTCTTAGGAATATGACATTATCAATGTTCTTGCTCGCCTGTCATACTTGCCACGAGTGACAGAGAAGGCACAATGAAAAATATGGACACTGTCGAACAGACAGAGTAGACCCTCGGGGATGGTACTGGAAACTTACGATTTTATTTGAGTTTTTTGTCACCCCTTACTTACCTGATCACCGCCAAAAGCTGCAACACACGGTTTAATGCCTCCAGTGCCCGTTGCGATCAGTGCCAGTCCGATCATTGATGTTGTGCTGAAAAACGCTTACGTACTCATAAATGTGTATGTAAAAGTCTATTAGTTACATAGAAGGCTTGCTGCGGGATCCAACCTGCTAATTTCGCAAAAAGCCATATGCTTCATAATAGCCCATATATAAGCATTCGAGTTGGCTGCATTATTCCTCCAGCCTTTTTAGTTCTACTAATTGAACCGTTTGGGCTGTAGGAGATACCCGTGCGCCGCGTGATAGGTTCGAGCAAAACGCTTCCTACAAGCCAGATACATCAGCTATCAAGCAAAACGCACACGTGTGGTTTTGAAGGTCGTAGGACGGTTGATCCAAGTGATTTATCAAATCCAGTAGAAACTAAGTTTTATCATGGTATTTATAAAGATATTTTTCTTTATCTATGCTTACGAACCAACTTTAGTTACTTGTTGTGTCATATTTATCTTTCTGACGGATACTTATCACTACAGCAAAATGTAACCACATCGTAAACCAAACTGTTACCAAAAAAAGACTACGTGGGCATCGAACCCAGGACCTCAAAACCTAGCTATATCGAACTAGTTTTCTTAAAATATTCATCTCATTCGGCGGATCTAACTAAACCTTTCTTATTCATAAAGTAAGCGAACCACTTACGTTGGCGGTAACATAAGCGGAGGAATCGCCGAGCAGCACGTCAGTACCGTCCCGACTAAATAAATTATCGAGAAGTATAATATGACCCTGAAATATAATTAATTATTCATGCATTATGCTGAAGTCGAGTTAATGTAAGCTTAAAGAACTTTCTATAAAAGGGTCATGACTTTTTCTAAATTTGCTAAAGGCAATCTAAGCTATGTTTAAAGTTTCGAGTTGATATCGTGTAAGATAAAATCGTTGTATCGTGTATGATTCATAGTTCAACTGGCAACATAAAACGCGTTCCAGAAACTGCACAAAACCGCAAAACAAATTGCAACTTTTTTTGTCTTGCCAACAATTAAGAAAAGCTAGAAAAATGATAGTACTATACGACATCATAACTGTATTATTTATTTATATGGAGAACTAAATTGCAGAAACAGCAGGTTCCTACACAGCAGGCAAAAATACTCGCGTCACAGAATATGCTCGCAACTGTACATGAAAATATTCGTAGCTTGTTCGATTCTTTTGATTTAGTTTAGGTACTAAGGCAGAAAAATCACTCCTCTTAGTTTGGGCTACTTCATTAATATCTTGTAGGTAGATAATGCTTTCTGAGGACCGGTGCTATGTTCCAGCCCATTCTATTCATAAATACTTATTTGTATCAACAAAAATAATACATACCTATATCGTCCAATGAAATTGTCGGCAAGTATGGCCCCCACAAGGGGCATAGTATAGCACAACATTATGAAAATGTGGTACACCACTGTCGCCGCGTTCTCGTGAAGACATAACACGTTTCTTAGGTAGAGCGATAAGATAGCTAAGAAAGTAAACATAAAAAATGATATCATCATCATTAAAACTCAGCCAAAGGGGTCAGAGTGTATCCTTTTTCTATGTCCCAGGTTTCATAGTGCCCCTAAGGGTACACCCCAACCGCCAAAGGACGTCCACTGCTAAACATAGGCCTCCCCCACGGGTTTTCACAGCGACCGGCCGCAAGCATACTGATATCACCTCAGATATACCCCAGATATACCTCACATCTATCTAAAGCATACCAGCGCATCATGCGTTGGCGCTAACGTAAATTTAATGCATCTTAAAAAAACATGATTACAAGACATTGAACTACTTTCACTAACACAAGAGAAAATCGTAAAATGTAAAGGTTATATCTAAGAGGGCCTAAGTTTCTCAGCAGCAAGATGTACTCACTCTATAAACTAAATGTATTTTACTCACTCCTTAGTCCACAAAATGAGAATCTCTCACAAAACTCTGTAGCGATTATACAAAATATCGAGGTAGGGTGGCTGTGAAACATTACTATAAAAAAAACTGTTACGGTAAAGTTTCAATATTTACTACTTATATTTCCCAAATTGTGATTATATTATTTAGGATTCAGACAGTAAACATCAATGTAAACATGAACATCAAACATCAAAGTGACATTGATTAAAATACTACAAAGACTTCGCTTTGCAGAGTTTTTAATAGATCTTGCATATAGTATACAGGGTGTTTCAAAAAATTTGAAATGAAACGGTAAGTTCTAGAGCACCTCCGGGTATGGGGACTATAGTTAAACCGTTAAAATGTTTCCTCCATGATGTCAGATTTGTCGTCTTCAGGGGATTTGATAAAAGAAGACCATGTTACAGTCTACTTTTAGGTAATAGAAATATCGTTTAATTTATGAATCAATGATGTAGAGGACATGAATTAGGCGGTAGATACACAAAAATGAAGACCCAGTAAAGCGGGCGTCATAGTCGTTTGAGGAGATAGCCAAGAGCTGATAGAACTTGCATGAGTAAAATAACATAATTCATTCTTTAACAAAAACAAGATTACCGATTGGAGATTTGATAAAAAAACATCTGGCTTGAATGCTGTACAGAAAGACTCTGCGAAGCGATACCTAGGCAGTATTTAGTATGATTATTATATTATGAAACTAACTATTGATCTATTACTTAAAACAGTGCACAAAGAATGCACAAAAAAAATCGGTAGAAAAGACAAATAAAATAACCTCTAAAAGTAACAAATCACTAAAAATCATTAACAATAACAACATTATTAAACTACACGTTTAAACCAGCTATAACTTAACGAATGTAAAATGTTGACTTACAGTTAAAAGTTTGTGTAAATAAATTCCTAAAGACTGCAATCACAAAAAACAACAAACCAGGGCAAGTATAAAAATAAATCTACATAAATAGTAATTAAAACGTATAACTAACCATAAAACAGTTTCTAAAATATGATCTGGTTTCTAATGAAAGGAAAAACATTTTTTGAATTCATTCAGAAAATAGGCATTATTATTGTCATAATAATGCCAATTAAAGGCCGAATGCACGATCGACTACTCACTCAACTAATGGTCAAAAATCATTACCATTAGAATATTACGATTGAGCGTGGTTTGAACAAAAGTTGACATAACCAAATGACAGAATGATAATTTAACAGACCATTGATTATGGTAATATACGTTCAAAACATAGTCATAATAATTAAATCACTGGTAACTATTTTCAACCATTGGTTGAATTAACTATCTATAAATAAACTGACCTCAGGCTAGTGCGAAAATTTGGCAAATTATTATTAACTACTCAAAAAGTTACTTGTGTTAAGTTAGTGGGGTAGAAAATTAACAACAGAATATAAAAAAGGTTTTTTAAAAATAAAATTAGTTTTAATTACACCGGTGTTGTTATCATTAGTCGCCAAATTATAGGGAAAATATGGATTATATCTATCAGCCATCGTGGTGTTGACAAAATGTTTAAGCCTCACATACAACTAAACAAACTTCCTTGTGAAGTAAGGACAAAGAATCTTTAGTTTCTTTGATTTACGTATAATCTACTATGATTTGGTGACTATTGAAAACTACACACAATGTATTTGATCAGAGTACTAACCTAATGTATATAATTATGTTATTTACGTGTAATTGATTAAACATGGTATATAATAACTATCGTAGCCTAATATAAAAAGTATAAGGAACTAAACTTTAAATTTTTAACAAGAAAATCAGTCAAGTATGATAAAAAAACATACCATACGTAAGACGTAGTCCGTGTTTTCATCTCAAGCTATGGACGCTCTCTCGTGCTATCATGCTAGTAGTGACAGGGACGGCTATATTCGAAAACACAGACAGACTAACAGAAAAGGGCCCTTGATGTATCCATCTATGTGTAACAAATAGCTTAACGAAGCCGACAACTAAGTATTCTCCCCATTTGTTCGATATTTTTTCCGGAGATACCGTACCTGGGAAATGAGGCGTTACTGAGATAATGACGGTACATTTTCTTTTACAAATATTTTCAATACTTAAAAATTAAATATCTTTTATTTGTAGAAAAAAAATCGTTAGAAAAATGTAAAAAAAATACTGTTTTCGTCATATACATCGCTACGTGTAAGCTCTCCGTGCGCGTAAACATTGCGGTTAATAAATAGGTGATTATTTTTAATGCCTAAAAATAAAAATCGGTTCCCAGCGATTATTTTTGTTACACACAACGGTTTGGTTGTAATAAAAATAAACGCTGGGAAACGACGGTTCGTTAAGCCATTTGTTACATCATGTATACACTCAACATCCCACTACGGTTGGTCCTTCAAACTTTTATTTATGAGCACCCATTGAAATAGTGTAAAATGTGTAAATTGCCTTTAAACTCAACGAGAATTCATAATAACACAAGGAAACAAAATTATACTTTTTTGTGATGCATACAATTTGATTAATCTAACAAAATTATTTTATAAATAGATATAAATAAAAAATAATAAAATAACAGCGTTTTTAACAAAGATGCTTTTCCTTTCGCGATATTATCACCCACATTTCTCACTCAGTCTTTTGTATACGAGCTCTTTTCAGTCTTGTTTTCCTACTATCTTTCTTACAAGGTAACTTACGAAATCCGAAAACGAAATAGAACTCTTTAGAACACTAACAAAAGGATTCCTTAATATAAAACAGTATAACTTAATCAGTATAGATTTTAAACATCAATAAATCTACAACAGCGATTTCACATTTCCTTAATACGAGTAAATTACTAGTAATATTATAATACTGATGTTCCGTTGACATTTTAATTATAAGATGCGCCATCGTACAACCGTTTTCCACGGAGACCCACCATATTTTACTGGTACTGTTTTTTGCAGGATGTCGTTTAGCATACGCGACACAAACAACTTGTTTGAAGCGACACGCAAAAAACCGTTACCTGTTTATTACTGATCTAGTTTTGACATCAAACTGGACCAGTTCCACTTCTGAAAATGACAGTATGCACAAGCACAGTTACCAGGGTAACGCTGAGAAAGAGAACAAGAAAAAAAGAGAAAAAGAGAACTGCCGTGGAAAACAGCCCTTAGCGTCGTAAATTGACATCAGCAGTATAAGATGTTACTTATGACGCATCTAACAATTTTAATATCTTAGCATATAGGTCAGCCAATAAATATAGACAATACTAGAAATCAGCGAAAACAGTAGTTGTTTATATTAACGGGCTAATCACTACATTTATTAGATGGTAAACAACACAGTGTCTATTACATGATAACAACACCAAATAGGAAATCACCTATGTTCATACTGAAATACAACAGGCCTGATTCTCAACAGCACTTTCTAAGGCTAATTCGACTAACCAACCGAAAAACAAAAAACAGGGTGGAATGTATGTAACTTAAAATGGACGCTGAATGCATTCATTTTAAGTTCATTATGTCTTGTGAAACAAAATTCAATGGACAAGTCCACGGAAAATTTAACCTTGGAGAGTACTACCTGAAATCAGGCCGCGAAGTTTTAACATAACTAATTTAACCAAATTAGTTACTAAAACCTTCTCCTAAACGTGCCAAATACTTTTTCGAAAACCTCATCAAAATCAGTACAGCGAAACGTAAGATAATCGCGGACAAACATATTTTAATCAACAAACATATTTTTATGAGATCAAAACATGGGTTGACAAGATAAAAGTGAGTTTAACGAGGAGTGTCTTCGGGATAATAGAAGTCCCACTCATCAGGGTCCAACATATCTTCTGGCGGCAGTCTAGCGGCTTCTAACAGGAGCCGGCCGAAGTCGCGGTGCATGCTCGCCAAGCGGAGTATCTGTTGGGGATCCATGCCCGTAAACGAGTCTGCAGTACCTGTCTCCTCGGGCATGTTTTCATTTTCAACCTCAACCTCAGCCTCCGTGCCTTTTTCATCGCGGGGAACGTCCTGGTTGACGTCATCCTCAATTTCAGAATCCGTAAATGTAGAAGAGTGGCTACATAAAGAGCTCCTCTGGTTATTAATAGGAGGATCCACCACCGGAACAGGGGTCTCCCCGGGCATGTTTTCGTTTTCAACCTCAGCCTCCGCGTCTTTTTCATCGCGGGGAACGTCCTGGTTGATGTAATCCTCAATTTCAGAATCCGTAAACGTAGGAGAGTGGCTGAATAAAGAGCTCCTCTGGTCATTAATAGGAGGATCCGCCACCGGAACATGTAGATCAGGTATGTCAGACAGGTAATCGGACTCCTCGGGCATGTTTTCGTTTTCAACCTCAGCCTCCGTGTCTTTTTCATCGCGGGAAACGTCCCGGTTTATGTAATCCTCAATTTCAGAATCCGTAAACGTAGGAGAGAGGCTGCAAAAAGAGCTCCTCTGGTTATTAATAGGAGGATCCGCTACCGGAACAGATAGATCAGGTACGTTCAGATCTACATAAAATCTGGGACGACGATTAGTTATTTTGGCGACCAGGTCACTTGGATTCAGGGCATCGGTGCCGTTATTGCCTGCATCGGCTCCCGGAGTAGGTGAAGCTGGTAGGTTTACATCTACATAAAATCTAGGACGACGATTAAGTATTTTGTGGACTAAATCATGCGGATTCAGGGCGTTATCGGCGTCGGTGCCATTGGCGCTCGCGACTGCATTTCCAGGGTCGGATCCAGAGGGGTCGGTAGTCTCGGTATTGGTTTCTGGAGCCTCAGCGTTGGGTTCTGGGTCGGCAGGGGTGTCGCGCGGTGGCTCGTCGGCTTGGACTTCACCAGTGTCGGCTTCAGGGGCGCCGCGCTGGACATCGTCCTCTGGGTTCGCTTGTCCCGGCGCGAAGAACCTCCTGGTCACAATCAATGTATTTGTTTACACACTTTTATTTCAGTAGCTCACATCATGGCAATTAATGTTGGATTGTTAACGTCTGCAATCTGCATATACCCGAATATAGAACACTCTTCGCATTCATTATAACAACGCCTTTAGGATGTCGGAGAGGCTATAACAGCAACTGTAGTGGCTCCAGCTTTTAGTAGTAATTGTGGTTGTGTACTGAAGAAAATGCCAAAAGCCAAGCCTAAGCTCTTGGGTCTTTTCTGCGATCTAAAGGCAACACCATCCTGAAGACGTCGTCTGCTAAAAATGAGTACCTTTTAGGCTGCCTGTCCACCGGAGCGGAGCGAGGCCGCGGAGCGGAGAAACGGAGAAATATAAACCAAGGATGTGGTTCGCGGAAATTTTGTGCAATCCTATTGGTTAATATTTCTCCGTAATTCCCCTCCGCGGACAGGCAGCCTTACGGGCTCTGCAACCGCGTGATGACGGCATTGTAACTGATCTTCCTAATGGTACTCTTGTTAAATTGTAACTTACATAAATCTACACTAACTGGCATACTACGGTTCCTTATTAGCAGTACTATAATTGTAACTTAGCAATATTTTGAAGCCTCTAGCAGTAATTACACCTACCTTCTTCACACGGCTGCCGTAAATATAAACTAATCGGAAATCCTGAATAAGTATTCAGGAAATCAGGATTCGTTTATTTTTTATTGGATACCCAGTAGAGAAGAGACACAATTGGAAACTATTCTTGGAGATCATTGAATGAAGATGAATTTTTTCTAATTAATTTGTTTAGATATTTATATCTCCTTCGCGATCTATTTGTATAATATTTATAGCTGTTTCGACACTTGCAAGCTTGTAGAATTTGTAGAATTAGCGCCTAGATTTTGTTAGATTTTTTTATACTTTTGAATCAAACTCGCAAAAAAATGTACTCAATTAACAGCTTAATATCGAAGTTAAGTTTATCACTTTGTTTTACGTTTTCTTTTCAAAAGTTCTGACAAAAAACTATGAAAAAATAAACACTTATGAATTGAAATTATAAAAAAGTGTTCAGACAGCGAACATTTAAGAGTATTTAAAGAAGCATTCGTAAAAATAAAATAAAAGCCTTAAATTGAACACATAACATTTATTCGTGTAATCTGTTTATTTTAATTCGTGTTTATATTGTTTGGTATTTTATACCAGTGGTCGTCAAACTGTTTCCTTTCGTAGCACTATGTTTTAGGTTCTTGTAAATATTTCATCGCGACGTGCTTACACAAACTGAATAGGCCGATTAAAAACACAAATCTACCTTTATAAATCATACCAAAATGAGAGATAACATGCTGGCGAACATAAAAATTGTTTTAGCAAACAACTCGTACCTATGATTTAATTATTTCTATTCTAAGTAAACAAATAAAATACAAACACTTGTACGTACAAAAGTATCGCTTTCGAATCAATTATAAAACTTGACGACAAAATTTCAAGATGTAATTATTTTGTTTGACCGCTGAGAGGCTGAGTTTCTGACGAGAATGAATAAATTGTCGAGGTTACTTTGAAACGGAAACCTTCAATTTTGCATCAAAAAAGTGTGTCAAACATAACAGATAATGGTCACGTTATAGCAGAAATCACACTGATATACTAGCTATATGTTTTAATGAGCAATTTCCTTGTCTTTCGATGTTTTTGTCATCAAAAGATGGCACCCTCGTACCTTCGGAAATACATAATTATTTACAGTGTGAGTCCAAAACTACGCACGTAAATAACGAAAACATTAAAACCTACCATTGTATGAATGTTTGGTCTCAGAGAAAAAAAAACAATGAAGAAACAAACTAAACACTAAAATCAGTCCATTTTAGCGACAGTAAGTAAAACATTTCGCGTTCATAGCAATCATTGAACATGGTAACAGTTGACGGACGGACTTGGATTATTATGCAATAAGGCCGTTCAAAGCCAGTCAAAAACATTCAAATAAATAAATATCGGTAACAATGTAATTTTAAAAATTGTATTTACAATCGCTTTTGATAATCTAATAAAGTAAAACTATTAAAAAAAATATACACAGATCGCTAAAGAAACGCGTAGGATTTTTCGGTTAGCGTTCACCTATTTTTTTTTTGTTGTAGGAACAATTTAAAATTACTTTATTTTTGTAAGGATTTTTTTAAAGTCCGATAAAAATATTCGCCGATAAAGTACAATTTATGTAGCCCATTAAAAAATCATTACCTATTTGCTTAGATACTCACATGAAATAACATTTTAAAATAGGTTGGTTTGTATTTTAACAAAAATAGGTAAAGTTTTTGTAACAGTTTTTTTTATCTGACAATTGAAAATTTTGCCTTAAAATCCGAGTCCCCAAAAAGGAGGGGGCGGTATAGGACAGTAAAGTTTGAGGACCACTGATTTTATACTAACGCGAATAGGTTGAAGAGTCCCGTGTAGTGGCGCTGGTCGACGTTCGATGCGATGGTGTAGCCGTAGCGGTTGACACCGTCCGTCGGAGGCAGCGGGTCCCAGGACGGCTGGCGCGTCAGTTGAGGGAGCTCCTGGAGATACCAGAAGGGGATAGTTACACTGCGATAGTTTGAATTACTCGTATAAGTACGCCTTCACATTAGAGCGAAAGTAACGCGATAGCAGCGCGGCAGCGGTGGATGCCCATACATAATAAACAGCGGCGCTGCTGCCATTTACGTATGAAATTATAAGTCACGCTGCTGAAGTCGTCTAAATACAAAAGCGCTCTAAGGGCTTTGATTTTTTTTCTAAAGAGCGTGGCTCCACAGATTTTTTTTTTACGAAATGATAGCCACGTGTGAATACTTCAAGAATCAAAAGATCACATCGATAAAAATCGAAAATATACTCAGGTAAGATTTCGTTAAATGTCAGGTTTACAATTATAAGCTGTTAAAGATGAACTAAATTTCAAGCGTCCTTTACAGCCTGTTCATGGCTAAACGTGTCGGTTTAGGAGATTTTGTCATAGAACATGTATATTATTACTCGTTGTAAAATGATGAAAGGAATTATTTTTTAGAATTATATTGATGGCCGCTACTTTTGAACAACACCTTTACGTAATGAAACATGACGCGTTTTCAATTCGGGATCGAAGATGAATTAAAAGTCAAAGGAAATAACTCGTTTTCGAACGAAAATCACTCGTAATATTGACGCAAGTGATTCAAAAATAAGGCCCCTGGGCTCCTAATTTTTAATCACTCGCTTGGATATGGCGTGTGATTTTCGTTCGAAAACACATTAAAAATCAACGAAAACCACGCGAAATATAGACGTAAGTACTCACAAAAATGAGCAATGATTTTTTAAATCCTTTTTGTGTAGATTACAACTGGTTTTCATTCCAAAATTCGACTTTAAACATTGAATATCACTCGCCATCTTGACGCGAGTGATTCAAAAATATCACTAGCCTTTGCCCACGACTTCGTCCGCGTGGAATAGTGACTTCTTTCTCCCGTTTTTTACACATTTACCACTATATCTTTGCTCCTATTGGTCGTAGCGTGATGTTATATAGCCTATAGCCTTCCTCGATAACTGGACTATCCAACACAAAAAGAATTATTCAATTCGAACCAGTAGTTTCGGAGATTAGCGCGTTCAAACAAACAAACAAACTCTTCAGCTTTATAATATTAGTATAGATGGGGCCTGATCACTCTCAATCATATCGTATGGTCATCTTACCGAATTATATCAATAAAACAGACACCGCACATTGTACTGCGAAATACATGTCCACTATAATATCTCACGCTTACTGAAAGACTAACAATAAAACGTAAATGTATATGCACTTACCCATTCGACAAGGAGGTTCGACATGGGCCGGATCACGTGCAGATGACGGTGGATCTGATCCGGACAGGCCGCGTACAAAGAGTGCCGGTGACGCACTAGCTCTTCGCCGCGTTTCTGTGGAATTTGTGACCATTAGAATATATCTAGAACGTTTTTCTTATAGAAAAATTAAAAAACCGGTTAAGTGCGTGTCGGACCCGCGCACTGAGGGTTCCGTTCCACCCTTAACTGAATTCAGGGTCCACTTACTTTCACTTAACGAAAACATCACAATATATTGCGACACCAAAAATAACTTTGTTTTTCATAGTGTTTGTATGAAAGACAAAGTTATATTTGCGGTTGATAAAAATGTGCAATACCTCAAAAACTACTAGTTCGATCTCCTTCAAACCAATTTTCGTTGCAAGTTTTTGTTGAGATCTACATCATATATTTTTTCAAAATTTTCACTTTCTTAGTTCAAAAGTTAGATGGGGGGGGACGCCCATTTTACCACTTTGGAAGCGTCTATATCTCAAACCTTACACTTTCAGAAAAAATGGTTTTAGAAACCTCAACATCATTTTTAAAGACCTATCCATAGACACCCCACACGCATAGGTTTGAGTAAAAAAAAATTTAGGTTTTAGTTTCATGTATGGGAGCCCCCCCTTAAATATTATTTTTTCTTACTTTTTGTACCTGAATCGGAAAGCGGTGATCAAAATACACCTACCTACCAAGTTTCAGCTAAGTGACGCTTATAGTTTCAGAATAAAGTGGCTGTGACATACGGACGGACAGACAGACAGACAGACAGACAGACAGACAGACAGACAGACAGACTTGACGAAACTATAAGGGTTCCGTTTTTTGCCATTCGGCTACGGAACCCTAAAAATGTGATAGGGACATTAATTTAGAGTATTATTACTACTATTATCTATCGATATCTGCTTATACGAATGTGTTTGACGTTAAGGCGACGTTAAATAATTAAACATGACATTGTCACGATGTGTAGGGGAGACGTGGAAGATCGACCTTTAACTTTTCTTCCTTTGTGTTTATTAGGCTCGATTTTTCAATAGTCAGATAAAAAATAACAGACTGATAAATAATAAAGCGACAGATTAAAAAAAAATGACAGTATTTTGTTCGACGAATTTTTCCTGACTATTGAACAATCAGCATAAACAAATATGCCTGTTTTAACATGCTTATTGAAAAGTGATCATAGTTTAATTTTTATAACTAATTTTAATCAATTATCTTTCATCACCTTGTCTTGTCATAACTGAATGAGTTTTAACTCAATGAGCGGCAGGCGAAGTCTCAATGAAGCGGTTAACCTACTAGTGCCAGTACCTTGACGATGGGGTCGTTGTCCAGCTTGTCAACCAGCTCGGTCGCGTTCCTGAGGAACCACTGCATCACCTCGGGCTCGCGCCAGCGCCAGCACACCATCTTGGTGTGGAGGATCATCGCCGTCTTGATCTTATCTGGGAACCTGATATAGAAAGTTGGGAACTGTCACGATCGTGAACGGTTCTGTTTGATTGATAGTGCATACATACACGATCGGCTACATAATATAAGCTATTATTTCACCATTCATCATAATTTTTGACTTTACAATTGGACAATAGGAGCTTTGAAAATTCAATGTTTCTCGCGATCAAGATTAAGGATAAAATTAGCCCTGTAGCTACTAATCTGTAGATTTATCGTAACTGTCAAAGACACTAACAGTTCTTGCATTATTTTATTATAGAAATGAAATTAAATATCTTTATTCAACACAAATTTCTCATTTTTAGGGTTCCGTAGCCAAATGGCAAAAAACGGAACCCTTATAGTTTCGTCAAGTCTGTCTGTCTGTCTGTCTGTCTGTCTGTCCGTCCGTATGTCACAGCCACTTTATTCTGAAACTATTAGCATCACACCGCTGAAACTTGGTAGGTAGGTGTATCTTCTTTACCGCTTTCTGATTCAGGTACAAAAAAAATTAAAAAATGATATTATAGGGGGGGCTCCCATACATGAAACTAAAACCTAAAAATTTTTTTTACTCAAACCTATGCGTAGGTCTTTTAAAATGATGTTGAGGTTTCTAAAACCATTTTTTCTAAAAGTGTAAGGTTTGAGATATAGACGCTTCCAAAGTTGTAAAATGGGCGTCCCCCCCCCCCTCTAACTTTTGAACTAAGAAAGTGAAAATTTTGAAAAAAATATATGATGTAGATCTTAACAAAAACTTGCAACGAAAATTGGTTTGAAGGAGTTCGAACCAGTAGTTTTTGAGATATTGCACATTTTTATCAACCGCAAATATAACTTTGTCTTTCATACAAACACTATGAAAAACAAAGTTATTTTTGCTGTCGCAATATATTGTGATGTTTTCGTTAAGTGAAAGTAAGTGGACCCTGAATTCAGTTAAGGGTGGCACGGAACCCTCAGTGCGCGGGTCCGACACGCACTTAACCGGTTTTTTTGAAATGGTACAACATTTACAAGATATAATTAAAATAAAATTAAAATGTGAAATGTGCATTATTTACAATGGGATCCATGCCCATATCTCCTGGGTAGGCGTGTGTGTCCATGAATGACGCCTAAATTTTTATAGGACTCAGCAGATCCTGATTCCTAGTGCCAAGATGAAGGTTTAAGCAAAGGTTTCATTAATGTACATATTTAGCTGCCATAATACACTACTTTTCTTGATCTATAAGTAACTTCATACAAAAAATGCAACCATAACCTATTCGCAAATGATTGTGTTCGTGACTATTATCGTATAGTACCAACCTCCGACACATAATGTTTATAAGTTAAGTGCCTACCTAGTTACGATATTTAGGTACCTACCTCTTTATTTAAGTGAAAAAATAGCAATGACCGAAATAAAAGAATTTTTCAACGCTTATAGCACGCACGCAAACTAAGCTCGGCTGCTTTTGCTGTAAGGAAAATTAGGCGTTTGACTGATGTAGAAACAGCTAGGTTAGTTTATTTTAGTTATTTCCATAGCTTGATGTCCTACGGAATTTTATTGTGGGGCTCAGCTGCTGATATAGAATCAATTTTTGTATTACAAAAAAGGGCAGTGCGTGCTATTTATAGTCTAAAACCTCAAGATTCCTTAAAAGAGGTGTTTCGAGAAATTAGAATATTAACTGTAGCCTCTCAGTATATTTATGAAAATTTAATGTATGTACGCAAAAATTTAGATTCATTTACGAAAAAAAGTGATATACACAAATATAATACTAGGAATAAGGATAAGCTTGCTATTCCACAATTCAGGCTTTGAAAGGTTGGTAATTCTTTCATGGGGAAATGTATAAAATTTTTCAATAAACTACCAGAATACATTGTTGACTTACCGATTACTAAATTTAAAATTGTTATTAAAGAAACCCTAATGACGAAAGGGTATTATAAAGTAGATGATTATTTAAAAGATAATAATGTATGGACTTGCATGATCACCACAAACATTGTAAAACTTTTGAAAAGAGGCATTGACAATAGTGACTGAGTTTCTTGCGCAGCTTCTTCTCAGCACTAGCCCACAATTGTCCCGAAGCTGTGGTAGGGTCTATACTGGGACGTGTATAAGTGCCCCCAGTGGGTCTATATGCAAAAATAAACGACTTTTACGACTTTTTGACTTTTGACTTTTACGACGACACAAACGCAGCGTCTGTGCAACATGCCGCCTGTCAATGTATGGTCTAAATGTTTTTTTTTCCGAGTGTCCAAGGTATGACGGAGTTCAAAAGTTAATAGAGATCAATATCAATAGTGAGTTATGGTCTTACTTGTCTTCCCCGGTCAAGCTGAAGTACGGGTGGTTGGTTATCCTCGAGCAGTCCTGCTTGCAGTTCTCGAAGAGCCTGGTGGCCACAGACGGGTAGTGCAGCATCGCTTCCTTCAAGAGCTCGTCTGCGCAAGTGTAGTCGTTCGCTAAAAAATATGGTTTATTCAAAATTAAAAAAATTAAAATCACTTTATTTCGACCAATCACAGATCATAGTACAAATAATTGTTATTAAGAGAAAAACGAGATTACTTAAGACACTAAGTAATCTAATAATGTACCCGAATCATTGCTCAATGATGAAAGGAAATTAACATTGTTTCACTTTAATACCTGCAAAAAAATTTTTAATTCGATTTTTTTCTTAACTATAAAAAGTAACAAGATTTAAGGCCTGTTTCACCATCACAAATAAGCACTAACCAACGAATAATTCAAATAATCATTCATCATTCTCTTGCCCTGTTTCCAGTTTATCTGGAGGTCGGCGAAGAATGGTTTTCGCTAATACACTATTCTATCACTCGTCCGTCGCTGAATCATCCACTCCTTTCACAATCATATCGTGTTTCTCTCAGTCCATCCATCTCTGTCTCGGTCGAATCTATCTTTCCAGCCATCCACATTTCATACTTATCACTCTTTTTTTAAATACAGAACAGTTTTACTATCATACTCACATTTATTTTTCATCGCAACGTGGTAATGTGCCATCGCATACGAATACTTAATATTGAAGAGGTACCCAGCGTCGCGTTCCTTCTGCCAATAATCTACCGTGTCTATGAGCCACTCGTGTTTTCTGGCGCGTAGAGCGATCGTGTCTATGATGAAGATGACAGCGAGAGGGTCCGAAGGATCCAGGTTCAGGAGCAGTTTGGCTAGCTCGAGCGCCGTGCGATGGCAAGCCTTGTTTGTCAACATGTGGCAGTATTTCAGCACCGCAATGTGGAACGGTCGATTCTCCATGTACTTGTATTCGAGGCGAATAGATTGCTGCAATATATAAAGAAAATCAGCATTGGGGTGACAAGTCCCGTATTTGAAATGAAGATTATACCCGTCGTAAATTAGTTGTCTGGTAACTCAAGGAAGGAAGGTAATTCCTTAATTCGAAACCAGACATTTGGTGTTATATTGATTTAAACTTACATGGTCACTTACATTAGAATATATTGTAACGTGATTGCTACCATGCGCCATATTATTTTCGAGTTACCGATATTTCGGCACTTTTGCAAGTGCCATGATCACGGTGTAACTGAAGTTGTTGCGGGCAAGCTGTTATTGGCAGACATATCGGTCTACCCTCCTACGAAGTTGGAACCTTTACCTTTGAACCTTTTATAACAGTTTACAACTCGAAAATAATAAGGTACATGGTAGCAACTATACATTCTAATTGGTGTGTTGTCTGGCGCTTATTTTTTTACGAAGGTTTGACTGTACTGTTTGAAGCAATCTAGATAAACTGAGATTAAACCAATAAATAACAAAAACTATGGCTGCGGCCCCATCTCTACGGCGCGGCGCCGTACGCCGTGCCACGGCGCGGCACCGTAGATCGTGGCGTAGCGCGGCGCCGCGCCGTAGATTTCCACGGCGAAAAATCGTGCCGTAGCGCGGCGCGGCGCCGTAGAATTCCACGGCGTAAAACCGTAGCGCGGCGCGGTGCCGAAGATGCTACGGTGCGGCGCCGGACTGCGATGCGCACGGTGCGGTTCGGTGCTTGGTGCTACATTGCGTCTACCTAACTAGCTGGATAATTATGATAGATTAAAAAAAGGAAAAAGTTCAAACCTCTAATAAAACAACAATGATCACAAAATTAATAAATATATATTAATAATAATAATAATAAAACGTATATTAAAAAAAACAAAAATAAAATAAAAATACATATCATACACTACCAGGATTCGAAACCTGCACTTTACGTTCAGAACCCGCCTTACGCGCGTGTCACCCCCCGTACCCCGCACCTTCATCAATCAAAAAAAGAGTGGGGCGCGCCTTCGTGGATGGCACTATCTATATACCCACCGAGCTACCATGACATTGTCAGTGACGGTGAAATTAACTTTTGCATTTGTTCAAAAGAAAACATTTTGACACACAAAATACAGTGTGTCTCTAGATAAAGTAAAATCCTTTTAGCAGGTCAAAGTATACCTTTAATGATACACACAAAAATCGGATCACGATTACAAAAAAAATACCTACTTTTTGTCCACAGCACAAAAAAAAGACATTTCAAGGAAACGTCCTCGTTATTAGGAAAGTGCGGAGTGTGTGGTGGGGGTATAAAAACGATCTCTGCGAATGCCGTAGCTAAAATGTGCAACTAAAAGAGGTTAAGGAAACTTGTCAATGTTTGTCGTCAAAGCTTTGAAAATGGGTAAATAAACATAAATAACAAATATAAACACGACTGCCGTTGTTTTTTGCACAATACGTGTATTTTAAAGAAGATAATGATGAAAATATTATGTGTAACTTTCGTTACTATTAATTGTCAATGACAAATATTAAAATGTCAATGAGATGTCAGACAACCGCGCCGCGCCCTATCTACCGCTGATGGGATTTAATGATAAAGACGTGTGTTGTTGCCGAATGCTTTTATTGCACTGATTTTTACATGCATAGTAACGACAAATCAGGTCACAGCGTAGCTGGTCAGAGTGCATAGTAAACATAAAATTAATACTATTAAAATGTTCGAGTTTACTCGTACATATTGCCAACTACAGAAAGATGTCAAAACAAACAAAATAAGCATAAATTTAAACAATGTAAAGTA
This sequence comes from Pyrausta aurata, assembly GCA_963584085.1. Classification (NCBI taxonomy): domain Eukaryota; kingdom Metazoa; phylum Arthropoda; class Insecta; order Lepidoptera; family Crambidae; genus Pyrausta; species Pyrausta aurata. The sequence continues at coordinate 2,875,315 of OY757251.1, forward strand.
GTAAAAAAGCAAACTAAAGTAGTAAATAAATAGTTACATACCGATAACGTAACAAGTTATTTATGGTACGGGCAAATTCGCAAATTTGATTGTCCTTGTAAAGGTTGGAGAAGTTGCCTTATCGACACTTAATGCTGATCCGCTCATGTCACACCCTATCGACACTGCTGTGGTCGATTCCACTTCACTGTCACGCACTGCACTAACACTGTTGGCACTAGCACTAACAAACTTGCTGCGCCCCAACTCGAGAATGACCGGGCGCTCTGCCTGGGCGGCGCCGGTCCGCCAGCGCGCCGACACGCACCTGCCCTTCAGCTTGCAGCCGATGTAGATCCCGGCGACTATTGTCAGCATCGCCAGTATCGCATAAATAGTCGAATAGTGTACAACACTGCTGTCTTGCAGCTGCTGCAGGTCTTGTGCTTTTAAGACTTCAATTTTCTGATTTATCTTGTCAAATAACTGATCATGATTCTCCAAATTACTTAGCATGTTGTCATTCATGGAGGTGTTTATCATATCGTTAAGAGATGAGGTATATTTTCGTATAGTAGGTATGTCAATATTATTTTGAAGATATAACTCATTGGCGTATTCATGTTGTGCATGTATAGTAAATAGGTCGCCTTTTATCACGCAACCTTGACCGATCTCAATGATTCCGTTTCCTTGCAAGTACTTAGTCTCGAGACCAGCTGGACACAAAATGCGTACTAGGCATTCTTGGCAGCATGCATATAGCCATGCGCCACTTGATTGTAATTTAATCCATTTGTCGGAGCACGGTCTTATCTCCGAACGGCGGTAGGTTTGTTTATTATTGCTTTTAAATAATTGCATTTCACATAGCGATTGACCAAAGCGTACATTGTAAATAGGATGAGTTTGCGTGAAAAGTGAAAAACTCTAACTTATTATGCTATATAAGTTAGAGTTTTTCACTTTAACACATGAATGCATGTCATTGTCATTTAAAGGCATAATCATGTCTTTCTTCATGTTAACGGCAATGTAAGAGGTGGCTGGAATATTATAAATTGTTCTGTCATACTTTATCCATGGAAGAGATATTATTTTATCAAGCTCAAACTGATCATGACTTAGTAGTGGTATTTTAATTTCCATTATCAGGTACATCCTTGTCATTTTAACGTGGACTTGTAGTAGTTGATACAAATCTTTGATGTTGTCAGTAGGTATTACCAATTCTCCCTTTAATTGGCCAGATACTAGGTTAAGCTGATTCTGCAATTGATCTGGTGCAATAAGATGTGTGTCAAGTTGCCCATGATAAATGTTAGTGATAGTGTTAATCAGCGTCTCCTGAATCCGCCTAAGATTGGTAATTATTACGTCAGTTGTTAGTGCAGTAGTGATAATGTAGAACATTTGTAGGTGATTAGCGTTATTTAGTTTCACGTCATTCACCTCTCGAGTCAAGTTCTTCAACACTTGGTTGATATATGTAAAATGCTGATTCATTATACCTTCATTACGTTTCAAGATATTGTTTTCGGCTTCTAATATAGAGGTTTGGTTCTTCAGCATTTGGAACAGATGGCTTTCCGTTTTCCTTACTGCCTCTATATCCTTCTCATACTTTTCTGCAAACTTGTCATCCAGAACCCCAAATAGCGAGTTAGCTATATTTCCAATTGCGTTAATTAACCCTCTTTTTACTCGATTTGTTATTTTTGTCTGTAATAGTTCATTGTAATGTGTCATTTCGTTCAGTTCCTGGTCAAATTGCGCTAGTATAGGTTGATAAGTTATGTCATTTTCGCAAATAGTCTTTAAATGTTTTAAGTAATTATTAATGTCAGTCATGCTTTGCCAATAGTTTGTCATATTATAATAGACTACCATCTTCCACTGATCCTGTACCATCCTCATGTCAGCTACTTTGTCAAAGTATAATGTCGTGTTCGTACCTATAGTTGTAATATTACTCATTTGTTGCACGGAAGGTGCAATAAATGTCATGAGAACCATCAGAGTCGCTACTAAAAAGTTAGGGACTTTGCTGGCTTTCTTAGTTCGAACCTGACATCGAGAAGCCGGTTTGTCGTCATTACCGTTTGTCGAAGTCTGATCCTCGCTGTCACTGTCATGTTGCACCGGAAGGAGTGTTAATTTGACGATTGGGCGTTTTAGCAAACCATTTTCGTCTTTAATGTCACGACACGCACAATGCACATGCCCATCTTTACCCGGGTGGACATCGACTATTTTCGCTAACGCCCACTTTGATGGCGGCATGTTTTCTTCATTGATTAGCACAATGTCATTTATTTTTAAATTAGGTTGATCACGTTGCCACTTGGTGCGTTTTTGTAAATGATGCAGATACTCCGCTGACCACTTCTTCCAAAATGATTTATACATTTTCTCTATCATCTGCCAGCGAGTGTGTGTACTCATAGGCTCTTCTGGGTCAGATAGAGGCGCTGCGAGTAGCGGTCCACCGACCAAGAAGTGCCCCGGTGCCAAGACGTCATCTTCCACATTTTCAGATAGAGCATACAATGGTCTTGAGTTAAGACATGCTTCTATCTGTGTCAAGAGCGTGTAAAATTCGTCAAACGTCAACTTTTGTTCGCCTATTACCCGTTTGAGGTGATGTTTGACACTTTTCACGGCACTTTCCCATATGCCGCCTGCACTGGGCCATGAAGGAGCATTGAAGTGCCATGTGACGCCCATGTTATGTATGTCACTTATGCACTCGGTGCTGATGACCTTTAATGCGTCTTTGTACTCTTTTGTCAAGATTTTAGCTGATCCGACAAAATTTGTACCATTGTCTGAGTACATATGACAAGGTACCCCGCGGCGTGCACACATACGCTTAAAAGCTGCAAGAAATGCGGTAGCACTTAGATCCATGACTAACTCTAAGTGCACTGCTTTGGTGGCGAAGCAGACGAAGACGGCGATATAACCTTTAAGAGTTTTTATGCCTCTTCCTTTATTTGCCTTGATGTCGACATACCCTGTGAAATCGACACCCGTGTGGGTAAAAGGCTTGGACGGAGTCACTCGGGACTCGGGCAGATTGGCCATCAGTTGTTGTTGACCTTGGGCACCAAAGCGTTGACATTTAATGCACAGTCTTATTTGTTTTTTCACTGCTCTTACGCCCCCAATGATCCAGTACAAGTTACGGCAATGAGATAATGTCAGAGATGCTCCACCATGCAGCGTGGCCTTGTGTGCTTCGTTGATGATAAGTTGTGTCAAGTGAGAGTCATGAGGTATAAGCATGGGATGTTTAACGTTATAATTTAATTGTGATTGATGTAGTCTACCCCCAACCCTCATAATGTCATTGTCGTCTAAAAACGGATTCAATGTCACTAGTGAACTTTTTGGCTTAAGATTTTGTTTGGCCTTAAGTCGGGCAATGTCATCGCCAAAATGCTGAGCTTGCACTGTTCGCACTATCAGCTGGAGCGCAGCTCGCATTTCATTCGCTGTGAGATGCGCGCTCTTTGTGACGTCAGCACTACGTCGTGTGCGCTGAATGAAACGTGATACCCAACATGTTATCCTTACGGCGCGTGTCAATGAGCTTTGTTTATTTTATATGTCAAGTTTGATTGGAGATGAAACCACTTGAACCGTAAGTGCTTGTTTATTTTTCATCTCAGTGCTCGGCGGATCACATGTTGAGATGAAACCACTTGAACCGTAAGTGCTTGTTTATTTTTCATCTCAGTGCTCGGCGGATCACATGTTGTCACATCGGGTAATTTGTCATCTTTAAGCCATGCAGGCCCTTCCCACCACAACGAGTGGCCGATGAGTTGGGAGGGAGCCATTCCTCTGGTGGCACAGTCCGCTGCATTGTCCTCGGATTTTGTGTGCCTCCAGTTGGATGCTGGCATAATGTCAGTGATTTCTTTCACACGATTGGCGACGAATGTCTTCCATCGTGAAATGTCACCTTGCAGCCATCCAATCACCACCATGCTATCTGTGTACCCATATATCTGTATGTCAATTTTGTCAGGTACAGAAGTCAGAATTTTCTTTACTAATTTTGTCAACAATACGGATGCACAAAGTTCTAATCGTGGTAAGCTGATTGGTTTTTTATCAGGTGCAAGTTTGGTTTTTGCCGCAAGTAATCGAATGATAAATTGACCATTATCATCGATGGTTCATGTCATCATTGATAAACTGAACATGCTAAATCCTTCTCCGAGGCGTCCGAAAACCCATGTAGCTGGATTGGCCTCTCCGTGTTGCCGACCCACCTAGGTATTTCGAACTTGTCAATGTTTTTTAAATCGTTTCTTAGCTTTACCCATTCGCATTGTATGTCGTCAGCTATGACGTCATCCCAATCCATTGATGTTGACCAGACTCTTTGAAATAGTAATTTGGCCTTGATAGTAATCGGCGACAACCATCCCAAAGGGTCAAATAACTTGGAGATATCGGATAACATCATGCGTTTTGTATATTTAGCTGTGTTTATGTCAATGTCATGATCGAGTTTACTTTGAAATTTAAATGAGTCTGTGATTGGTTCCCATCTAAGCCCCAAAGTTTTAGTTGATTCTGCATGTTTGAAATTTACAACGCTTGGGTTCAGCTGATCTTTAGATAGATGCTGTAAAAGTGCAGTTGTGTTGCTGGACCACTTTGTAAATTGATTCCAGCTCCTTGCAACATGTCAATTAATTGTTGTTGTGTTTGTTTTGCAATGTCAAGTTGGTTGTGACCTGCAAGCAGGTCATCAACGTACACGTTATGTAACAGAACTTGCGCAGCTGATGGGTATTTGTCAGCCTCATCTTTGGCAAGTTGTATCATAGTTCGTAATGCTAGATACGGTGCTGCCTTAGTTCCGTATGTCAAAGTACACAGCTGATACTCTTGAATGGGGTTCTGTGGACAATCTCTCCAAACAATCTTTTGAAGATGTTGATCGCCCTTATGAACCAGTATCATGCGGTACATTTTTTCACAGTCTGCTGAATAAACATATCTGAATGTTCTCCAGCTTATCAACAGACCTAGAATGTCATTATGTAGTTTTGGTCCACACTCCATCAAGTCATTTAAGCTGTAGCCTGATTGAGTTTTAGAAGACGCATTAAATACGACGCGTAACTTGGTCGTAGTGGACTCTTCTTTATGTATGTCATGATGAGGTAAGAAGCAACTTGGCTCCTTTTTTGTTATGCATTTTTTCATATGTCCTAAGGATAGATAATCTTCCATGAACATTTTATAGCTGTCATTGAGCTGTTCATTTTTCGACAGCTTTGTTTCTAAGTGCCTATATTGGGCAATGGCTTTTGGTTTGGAAGCTCCGAGCCGCTCCTCAAACTTTTCTGTCATTGGTAGAAGAACCTCGTACCGCCCGTCCTGCAGTCTCCTGGTGGACGATTCATATAAATCCTCACACCACTGTTCTCGGTCTGTCAATTTTGTCAAATTATCTGTCACTTCCTCGATCTCCCAGAATCTGGACATATCTTCCATGTTGTTAATGACTACATGACAATTGAAGGTAGATGACACGTTCCCAGAAAGTATCCAACCTAACTTGGTTTGCTGGGCGACGGGTTCATTTATTTTCCCACGTAATAATCCACTCATAATTACTTCCGAGTAAACCTTAACGTCGAGTAAGATATCAATAGGTTTGGAAATGTGATACTTCGGGTCGGCCAACTGTATACCCTGTAGGTAAGAATATTCCTTATTCGGCAAAGAAATATTAGGTAGGTTATTTACGGCTTTGGGCATAACTAGAGCGTCTGTGACGAACTCATAGTTATTATAGATAGATTTACAATTCAGGGTTATTTTGCCCTTCCCTTTTTTTGCTGCAATACCTACTCCACTGACTGTAGCGATGACATGTTGACGGCGCAGCCCTAAGCGTTGCGCTGCATTCTCCGTGACTAAGGTGATTTGTGAGCCTTGGTCAAGCAGAGCGTTTAATGTCAAATAGGACCCGTCCGCCGCCTTAACGTCTACCTGAACTGTTGTCAATAACATTTCTTCATCCACAGAATCAACGTGATTTACGTTCTTTTGTTGGTTCCCAGAAGAGCGAGATGATGAGAAATTATTATTGGTCGAAGTAGATGGCTTATTACAAATTGCATCATGTAGCATCGTGTTATGTGCCGCGTCACAATTTTTGCATCGGTTTACGGATTTGCAAATACCTAATTCGTGGAAGTGCAAGCAATTGTTGCAAACGTTGTGTTTCGCAACGGTGGCAAGCTTGGATTGGAATTTCCGACACTGGTATAACGCGTGATCTAAATTGCACAACGGGCATTTAACGGTTTTAAAATTAGTATGATATGCTCTTGTAAATGTAGGTTTTTTAGGATTAGAATAAGATTTATCTGTTTTATTAGTTTCATTTTTGTTAGTCATAGTAGGTTTTTGTGTCATATTAGTTTGGGTTACTTTAGTGATTGGTTCTAAGGCTGTAAATTTTGCTTCAAGAAAAGTCAATAGTTCATGTAAATCTGCTAACTCTCTCGGTTTTTTCCTATATTCATGATAGTCTCGGTAAGTGTTACTGTCAAGTTTCTTGCATATGAGATGTACAAGAAGTGGACCCCAGGTGTATGTGTCAATCCCAAGGTTATCTATAGCATGTAGGCATTCTTTGCTTGTGTCATGCAGTTTTTTGATTTCGTAAGATGTTTGCTTTTGGATAACTGGTTGGTTCAGGAACACTTCAATTTGTTTTGTAAAAAGCAGTTGCTTATTGTTATAGCGTTGGCACAGAATGTCCCAAGCAGTGTCATAATTATCAGCCGAGATGTGAAGATGCTGAATCAACCGTTCTGCTTCACCCTTTACTTTACTCTTCAAATGCTGCATTTTCTGCGACTTGCTTATGGAGTTGTTGAAGTGAATGGCCTCTTTGAAAAGATCGTAAAAAGTCGGCCATTGTGTGTAATGACCCACAAAAGTAGGTATCTCCATCCTTGGCGTGGACTCCTTGAGATGAGCAGTAGATGACAATTTTTGATTCAATTGCCTTTTGATGGTTCTATACCTTATGTCATTTTCGTTGTATTCTGCATCATAATCAGGATCCGCCTCTTCCAACAAGTTGTCGATCTGCCAATGAAGTTTGTCAATCGCATCCCAACGCGCCTGAATATTCCTTAACTCATCTTCCAGTTCCCATTTTTCCTCTAATTCGTCAATTATGCAATAGTTTATTTGTCTTAGAAATGCCTTGAAGTTTGTCCTCTGCTGACTCATGAGTTTCCTCAGCGTGAACAAAGGTTCATGATGCTCCGAAGTGAAAGCCTTTATGTCATGTGTATCTACTTTTGGTTTGTAGTTTGCAATTAAATCTTGATAATACTCACGTACTTGCTCATGCATGTTTAATGTAAAGTACTCGTGATTTTGGTCTTGACATGTCAATAATTGTTCGTGATTAGCTTCGAACTTTTGCCAACGCTCGTCTAACCTCTCTAATCTCTTAGCGATGTACTCACTAGTCTTCCTGTCACTTGGATCTTTTTTGAAATTGGTGTTGATTTGCTTAATCAATGTTATGAGATCCTGTTGCTGCACAATAAGAGCCTCCATATTGCTACAAATGACCAGTTATGATATGATAAGAATATGGAACAGTCTTACTTGTTTGTGCTGGCTGCTGTCAGTGCGGCTGCTGATACCTGGCGATGCTTATGACGACCGTGGAATGTTGTTTGCCTCGTTCTGCCGTGTAGCCTGACGACTGAACACGTGGTCTGCCGCTCGGATGTCAAATGTGTGATGTGCCTCCCAACTGCCTGCGAGGCCACCGCTGAATGTCACGATGTGTGTATCCCATGGACTTGGATGGCCCACAGAATTATGTAGAAATGTCAAATGCACTGTATTGCACGTGTCACTGGTATACTTCACTAAATCACGTACACGTGTCACTTTCGTAGACGCAAAGTTCAGCGAAGTATTCTACCGCCGAAAGGTCCCGAATTTAGAACTCTCCCGCGCGATAGTTCATAACTCTCGAAGGACCAATGTAACTTTCGTTACCATTAATTGTCAATGACAAATATTAAAATGTCAATGATATGTCAGACAACCGCGCCGCGCCCTATCTACCGCTGATGGGATTTAATGATAAAGACGTGTGTTGTTGCCGAATGCTTTTATTGCACTGATTTTTACATGCATAGTAACGACAAATCAGGTCACAGCGTAGCTGGTCAGAGTGCATAGTAAACATAAAATTAATACTATTAAAATGTTCGAGTTTACTCGTACATTATGATCGATCTGTCATTCTTTTTTCATTTTCATGCAAAGGGATCGTTCAAGTATTACGTAAGCAGATTTATTACAATTATTTACCCCCCCATCCCCCTTGTCAGCAAAAGTAAGCAAAGCTCTTACCCCCTACCCCCATGCTTACGTAAACATTTTGCAATTAATGTAAGTATTGTTTTTTAAATATTGTAATTATTAGGTATTTCGTACTTGTATGAGATTTCTTAAAACTTTCAAACAATTTTTGGTATAACTTGGATTTGTCTATTTGAAACGACATCTTATTGAAACATTAAACTTTGGCTAATGGAATCAACAGTAACACAAATGTTAACATGCTTTGCTATGCTTACAATACGTCTACTCGCTATAGGATCCAAACGAAACAATACACTGACAGAGGAAATTTAGACAAGTGAATAGCGCGCGATAATTCCCCTACTCGGTTCTAAAGCGAGTGCCTAACCGTATGCATTATTTGCGGGAATCCCCGAAAATGCGTTTCGATTTCAAGCAAAGACAATGTAAGGTTGCCATTCGGTTAAAAAAATAAAAATACTACCGATGACGTAATCATCATCTAGACTCCCCTGCCCCCCATGTCACCCAAAATAAGCAAATCAATAACCCCCCCGCCCCCCTATAGTGCTTACGTAATACTTGAACGGCCCCAAATTGAAAAACGGAAGCCATGTTTCTATTTTTAAATTATGAAATTTTAATGTATTTTATACATTTTTAGAGACGAGAGAGAAAACAGGCTTATGTGCTTATTAATTTATTTAACCATAAAGAACTATTTTTATAAAACTTTTTCAGAACATCTATAAAGTAGACTGAGTATGCTCAAATATAAGACTAGAATGTTATCTGTAGACCAGTAACAGTCCATCCACGCCGCTTGGCGGCATTTTCCATAGTATCCGACAATTATTGACGTATGCCGTTCCAAAATCTGTAGACATTAAAACTTTTTCGATTTTTTCTTCTTCAAATTTTGACACAACTCTAGGCGGAGCTCGAAGTCACAAACTGTCCAAACATCAGATTTACCGGATTTAACATAAGTGCGATATTATATTTGAGTTCCGTTCCAAACTCTTCAGCTTTATAATATTAGTGTTATAGTATAGATAAATACATAAACAAATAGTATAGTAAACATTCTAAACCATAGTATAGTATAGATTAAAAATGCTTATATTTTATGCCTTCTTTCCAATCCTATCTGGATTGCACTCTATCCAGGGACACACTGTTTATTGTTTTTGTGTCAAAAGGCTTTCATCTGTCATTGACCAAATGACCAATACTAAAGCAAATTTCACTGACACTAATAACGTTATGATAGCTCGGTTAGTAAAACAGGCGGGTTCAGATCGTAAAGTCCCAGGTGCGAATCCTGGTAGTTCATCGTTTTTTTTGTTTTATTAATAAGTATATATTTTTAATATATATTATTTTTGTTATATTTGTGTTAAAAACTTCCTTTCCTTTTTTTAATCTATCATAATTATCTAACTAGTTAGGTAGACGCAATGTAGTGGGCGGCAGGCACCGTGCTCCAAACCACACCGTGCGCATCGCAGTCCGGCGCCGCACCGTAGCATCTTCGGCACCGCGCCGCGCTACGGTTTTACGCCGTGGAATTCTACGGCGCCGCGCCGCGCTACGGCACGATTTTTCGCCGTGGAAATCTACGGCGCGGCGCCGCGCTACGCCACGATCTACGGTGCCGCGCCGTGGCACGGCGTACGGCGCCGCGCCGTAGAGATGGGGCCGCGGCCTATGTCACGAAACTATTACATTTGACAACGCTTTTGGCAATTAATTATTATAAAGTAACTTATTATTAAACCTTTCCGGCGCGGTGAACGGCTACTGCCGTTAAACAATAGGAAGTTCTATTGTGTCTGGGATACCGCGCCGGAAAGTGTTTAGTAACTTTTTATTAAACATTGTCGAAATTTTACCCAATATTGCAAAAAAGTGCGTGCGTAGTACTCGTGGATAAATATTTACAACGAGACCGATAACGAGACGCGAAGAAGAAAATGAGGAGATGAATAGAGTGTCGTTTTATTTCATTTACTTACATCTGTCAAATTGAAGCAAGGATGAGCTATGTACTGCAGATATGATATAATCCGTTCGAGAATGTTGTTTGCCGCCGTGTACTCTTCTACGCGGAACATGTAGTCTGCACTCTGTTAATGCAATAATAAAACATTTTTTAATACTGACACAAATAAAAAGAAAATGTGGATGGACACCATTACTCAAGAAACTATTTTATTAACAAAATCTTAGAAAAGTTTATAAGCGAAATGGCGTATATGGCATCACCGTCCAAATATGGAATTATGGGTTTGATACTTTTTCTGTTTTCTTATTTTAGATAAATCATAACATTATCTAAGACTTGATTTTTGACTTCTTATACAGAGTCATTTTATTAGTTAATAAAACACGAGTTCTTTGTATTAATTATTTAAAATAGTCACTTCAAAGTCCTTTGAAATCAAGTATCAAGATTAGTCATCACCAAAGAACATTTTTTACGTCACTGTCATGTCACAATGAGATTTATGTTTAATTTTGCCGTTCGAAAAACACGAGGATCAGCTTTTAGTTGCCAGACTGTACCTAGCCAAGGAAACGTTTAGCGTATAAAGGCAGAAAAACTGATAAAAAGCAACCGCTATTTTCCGCCAAATTCTACCATTGGCAAGAAATAATATTTAGCTACCCAAAGAATACTTATTTGAAGTTTTAGTTTGAACAGATTACACACAAAGAAAATTACGCAGTCAGGAAAGTTTCACACTTTTTCCATTATTTTTTTGCCAAAATTCAAATCTCGTAATAAGAATTCTCTAGGCATCTAAATTATAATATCGAATGTCTGTTTTAAACCCAACTTTTTTATCAACTGTACCTGCAACAGTTCCTCAACGTGTATGTTCCTGTGGTTGTCGTCCATCGGGACCACGTCCTCGTGGCTCATGACCTCCAGGAAGTGCTGGTGCATCTTCTGGTACTCGCGATTGTGGTCGAAGGTGAAATACGAGCGCGAGTTCTCTTTGCGCTGCAGTGACATTTTCAACCCTAGGGACATTGTAATAGAGTTTCAACAAAATATAGGTACTACAGACCGTTATTCTATGCTTGTCGAATGTTGTAAACAATTTTGAAATACCTTTTTAACAAAATTATTCATTCTAAAATAAAAAAAACTCACAACATACATAGGCTTTGAAACAGATTTTTTCATTTTTATTCGCTGATTTTATTTTTAAAATGTTATATGAAGTTTCTTTACAATATTCGACAAGCTAAGAAATTCAGGCTTAATTTATTCAAGTTACAATAACAAAGGCTATTTAATTTAATTTAACATTTTTGAAGCAGGTGTTCGTACAATGTTGTTCAAATAGTATAGCCCTTTATCTGCTTTCACTCAGCACTATACCAGAATCCCGGAGTAGAGACATTACTATCTTGAAACGTGCATAAATGCTCGTTGTGGGAATCTTTGTAGATCGAAATATAAAAGACTTATGAGTGCCAATGTGTTGGTGGCCGAGTTGTATAGGCATGCGCCCGGATAGCGTAAGACGCAAGGATCATTCCTTGTCGAATACAGTTGCTTTTTACAAGAGCAATTTATAATATTGCGTATATATACAGACAAACACACTTGTATGCTACTAATAGTAGATTGTTATACAAGGGGAGAAAGCGACCCATTTCACTCGAGATGTTTCTGGCGCTCGAACGAAGTGAGAGCGCCAATAATTCAAGAGTGAAATGGTGCTTTCACCCGAGTTAAACATACTATTTTTCATTTCGACTGTAAGAAAAACATAAAATTTACAAAAGTGGTTGTAGATGTCTTGGTGAGGTATTATGTAGTTCAGCGAGAAAGGAAAACTCAAGTTTTGAACAAAATATGACAGTTGATTTACAGTATTAACAACACCTAACACGATTAGAAAAAATAACGGCACAAATACATGAAAACGGAGTACAAAAAAGCAGAAAATATCAAATAATTAAAATGTTTGTAAAGAATATCGATCGATTTTTTCCACAGATAAAAACAGAATCCAAAAATAATTTCTTTTTTTTATAAAAGTTTAACGGCTTTGGATGAATCCTACCTGAAATGACACTGACAATATAAAATTAAAAAAAAAACATCTTGGCAATATGGCGGGCAGCCGAATATTTTAATTGTTAATTGAAATAAAATTAGAAATTGTATATTTTTTTATCAATGATCAATTGATCATACATAATACCTACACAATATGATTATCAATTTATAGCTAAGCAAAAATGTTTGTTATTTTAATAACATGATGTGACTCAATTATCTTTGGTCCAAGCTTTGACTGCAGGCCTTGACTCTATGCCATGTCAATTAAAACTAAATTACTTTCCACCCTAGGGATGGATAAGCTATTTTCCACCCGGCTATCTACACAAGAAAGTTATATTTTCTGAACAGGAGAGATGAAAAATATATTGTAGGCATCATCACTTACCAACACTGACGTAATGCCTATTTTCTGGTATCGGGATGATGGACGCCCTTCTGTATTTACCGACGTTGTGTGGTCGGCATTTCCTGAAAATAAACGCCCTGTTAGCAATGCCGGCAAATGGCTTGAATCATTAATCGTTAAACCTTCTTACCACTGCTCGATTAGACTATGAAGCAGCAAAAAATAATACGAATGCGTTCAAAATACCGGCAGCATAAAAACATAAAATACTTATGAATAGGATAGTAATAAGTTTATTGTTTTAAATAGGCAGCACCGTGCGTAGCATTGACTCTGGCATCTCGTGACTCGTGACTGAAACATTTACCTCATGTGTGAAATAATATGAATTTTCGTACTTGTTTCTGAAGTTTACGCGAATACTACACATTTAATAAAACGCTAATTAATTTTTTAACTATCGCGAAAATATCCGTAAATTTTGTTTTATTAAATGAATTTTCGTGTAAAATTTTGCTAATTTAAGTATGAATTGTTGTGATTCTGGATGATGAGATGAAAAACAACTCGAATGGTGCACAAATTTACTTTATCGACACAAAGCGGACGAACGGGGGTATGGGCGGGGAAGCGGGAGGGGCGTGGCATACATGACAGGTCCATTCTTATGATAACCGGGTAAGACGTGTCCTTTTGAACTTTTACAGGGACAGTATAAAGGCAAAACATCATCAGAAGGGTCTGACGCAGAATGGGACACAGACACATACTTGCCGCGACTGTCATCAAGGGATTCCGAGCCGAAGATCCTCTTGAGTTCGTTGTTGAAATCCAAGTGTTTCGATTGAACGGAGAGCAGTTGTTTCTTCGGGTTTTTTATTTTTTTCAACTCCACCGGAGCGCTCGTGGCCTGCGGCGGGCCCCCCAGGATTGCGTTTACTTCCATCACGGATCTGTCAATCTCATCCATCTGTAAATGCGTACATAATAATATTATGTCGAATGATAATGATGCGTTTTTTTTGCTATCTTACGTACGACACATAAAAATGGAACAAAAAATAATGTCAATCTCAGACCAACCACAGTGGGTCCCATTTATTTACAGCGGGTAAACTGGTCAGTCCCATATTTCCCGAAGATGCTCTTTTATTTATTTATTTATTTAAGAACATTATTGCACAAGTTACAGTGTACAAAAGGTGGACTTAATGCTAAAAGCATTCTCTCCCAGTCATACCTTTAGGTCATGCAGAAAGATTATAAGTGGGTGCAGGAGCGACGGATATACTTTTATTTTTTGTAAGATATAAATAAAATATTTATAATATGCATTAAGCACTTTGGAACGGGAACGGGTGGACCAATTCGTCGCCGCCCCGAATAGAACGTAGAGGGTGAAAAAAAATTCAACGGGACGGCAAGTTTAGAATTAAAGATGTGTGATGTGAATTGATCCATTTTATTAAGGATGTTATAATACCTCACGATCACTATTGTTGTTTATGACATTGGGCTTCTGCCGGCGCTGTTTCTTCTTGTTTTTCTTCTTGTTTTTCTTCTTCTCCTCCTGCTGTTCCGCCGGCTCCGCGATCACCGACCCCTCGTGCTCTGACTCCGAGCCCGAGTTCAAAGCGAGCTGTTAAATAATATAAATCATATTATTTACTTGACGTGGAGACTGGAGAAAGGATAGGGAGACCTTTGCCCTGCAGTGGGACACCACAGACTCTTTTAATTAATAATTATTATATTTTTTCCACAAATTCGTTCCTCTATTCATGCTTAACACACACGAGTTTGGTTATATCGAGTGCAATTTATAAAATTATATAAGTTTATAACAGAGAATGTATGAAGTGTGGTACAGCTCACAATAAATCGACAGATTAACGGATTAAAAACCGTTAGATTGTAATCACGCGATTTTCACAATATGACGTTGACATAATTATGTTTAAATTTGGCGGTATATATATATATACCGCCAAATTTAAAATCCCGTTAGATTATAATCTCTCTCGCGATAAACATAATTATTAATTAATTATTATATATATATTAATATATACAGGGTGTTTCATGTAACGTGTCAAGCCGATGCGTGGTGATAGGTGAGTACCATACCTATCCATTTCACCCCCATGTATGTTAGACAAATATTTATAGTTTAGGAGTTATAATTTTTTTTCGATATTTTTCATGATGCACCTAGACGATATTTTTAAAAATTATAACTTTTTCTTGGGTCCTTTTTTCTCAGATATTTTGATCTCAATAGAATGCCCATTATTTGCAATATTATGAGTAAAATAATCGCCATCCTAACTTAGACACAAAATACAAAATTATTGATCGATACTAAAAAATATTGCATTAAGCAGAACCGAATAGAATTTTCAACATAAATTTAAAAATATAAAAAAGGTTTTCCATAGTTTCTGACTAATTTAAAAACTGCTTGACTTCATAAACTTTCATTACAATACAAAAAACGATCTACTTAATGGGTAATTTTTAGCTTAAATCGGCCGTTGAATGTGGCATGTCGGAAATATCTTGATTTTCATAATTTTTATTTTTATTGTTACCTTTGCATATTCTTATCAAATCTGATATATTTAGTGTCCCTCTTTGTTTAAATAGAGCTCATTTGATAACAAGTACATACATTATGTAGCTACTACTAACTTTAACCACGACCATATGAGTTAATGAGGGATCCAAAATTTTACTTACATTGCACTCAAATTTCGTACTTTATTAACAACAAATAAACCCAAAATGAAAATTCTGCTTGGGCAAAAAGCTAAAGCTGGCTAGTTCTTAGCTCAAAGGATTAGTTTAGCTTTCCCAAGCCTCAAGGAAATGATTTAGTTTGTGAATAAATGGGTTGTAGATGATTTTTATGATGCATGTCTTAGTTTCAATTGTTTCTTGTTTATTTGTTGTTAATAAAGTACGAAATTTGAGTGCAATGTAAGTAAAATTTTGGATCCCTCATTAACTCATATAGTCGTGGTTAAAGATAGTAGTAGGTACATAATGTATGTACTTGTTATTAAATGAGCTTAAGTAGATCGTTTTTTGTATTGTAATGAAAGTTTATGAAGTCAAGCAGTTTTTAAAATTAGTCATAAACTATGGAAAATCTTTTTTATATTTTTAAATTTACGTTGAAAATTCTATTCGGTTCTGCTTAATGCAATATTTTTTAGTATCGATCAATAATTTTGTATCTTGTGTCTAAGTTAGGATGGCGATTATTTTACTCATAATATTGCAAATAATGGGCATTCTATTGAGATCAAAATATCTGAGAAAAGTGGACCCAAAAAAAAGTTATAATTTTTTAAAGATATCGTCTAGATGCATCATGAAAAATATCGAAAAAAAATTATAACTCCTAAACTATAAATGTTTGTCTAACATACATGGGGGTGAAATGGATAGGTATGGTACTTACCTATTACCACGCATCGGCTTGACACGTTACATGAAACACCCTGTATATCAATCATCTTTACCGTCTTACTCAGCTATGCAATAATTCGTCGCTTAAGGCATAAATTTAAGACACAATATTAATAGACACACATAAAAAAGTAATTCGCAACATACTAAGAATGTAACGTTCGCATAGCCATAGACACAGGAACAACTCATTTATTTCATGGCGTAAAAAGATTTCGTAGTGGCAGCAAAATTAACAAGTACACCATTGTTTACCATCTTCAAACATGATTTCAGGGATAGTACTAAAACTATCTTTTATCTTAATCGGTTCAGCGGTTTATGTATGAAAAGTTAACAGACAGACACAATTTCGCATTTATAATATTACTAAGGAATAAATTAATAAATAAATAAAATAAATAGATGGTGGAAATGGCAACAAAGTAACTTTTGTGATAAATATACAATTAGTAGTACAGTAGTAGCGAAGGATACAATCCAAGTGAAGTTATGAACTTCGCAAACAGTCAGCTTAATCAGTTGCTAAACCTTAACTTGGCTTAAAAAATAGGAACTCTTAAAAATAAGTTACAATTATTATGAAATAATATCCTTATGTCAGGACTTAATACTAATAATGATAAAAGTACCAAGAGTGGATACAGTAATATAAAAAATGTGTTCATACTCAATACAATTGAAAATAGATATTGGTAATTACATTTGTTCGGAATTTTATAAAATATCATTGTATTCTTATTAATTTAAAAAAAACAAGGGTTCATAATGATTAAGGATTTGGCTCAATCGTTGCAGTCTGCGGTCCCGTCCATACACAATTGTACACATCAGGACAATTTTGTATGGACTGCAGACCGCAACCAGTGTGCCAAATCCTATAAAGCTTTGTTTATCTATATAATTAGTATGCCTATTTCATTAAAGGCATAACTTTTTGGAAAAATTGCACCGAAATTAAATGCTATTTTGACAAATAATAAAGAATAGGTAGGTTTTAACTTTAGTTTTAATGCATGTCTCTGTTAGTTGCAAGCATGCTTTTTTTTGGCTAGCACAGCTTGTGCAATTGCCACGACGATGTTAAGGTTTGGGGGTAAAATACCCAGGGAGATAGAATAAAAAAGGATCATAATAGGATAGTTTAGGAGGAAGTTTTTTTTAAAACTACATATTACTACATCAGTAACTAAATTTTAATATTATTAGAGGAAATATACATAGAAATACATTTATATACACTCATATCATTTGAGGCTAAAAGCCAGTAGGTAATGGACATGGAGGGATACAAGCAAATGATAGGACAAAGGAGTAATCATATTTCTGACAAGAAAAGAAAATATGGTTTAGGTCGCCACATCAGCTTCACACTCACACATGTTTATCAATAATGTGTAATTTAGCAAGGTGGACCGGAGTACACACATAACCCAGTCTCTGCATGCAGGCTTAATCCATAATTACTTTGTATTCACTAAAGACCTTCTACTATAATATGTATTCTTTCAGATAACTTTTCTATTTTCTTTGTTCTATTAAATGTATGACTTATGAAAGAAAAATATGTAAGTCATATTCATGTAATGAAATTAAATTGTTGTAATAAAATTTATGCAGAATAATTTATGTTCAAACAAATATTAACACAGCAGTGTTAATTGTTTGAAATAGAAAAGAATGGTGATCACTCAACCGAGAAGAGCACATCTTAAGTTAAAAAAGAAGTTATTAATTAAGAAAGCTTACCCCTGAGAATTTGGAAATTGTGTCTTTGGTGTAGTGGGGCTCAAATTCTTCATCGGAGTTCCCTTCGAGAGGAGGCAAGGCCGTGGTTCCAAACAACTTGCGTATAGTTCGGGATGACATTTTTAATCTGTAAGTCAAAAGCCATAATATTAATATCAACTTATTCAAACTACAGATCCAGACTGAACACAGTAACTTATCTTGTGAAAGGTACTGTTACAACACAGATTGTGGAGATGTTTACATTCATTAGAAATCAGATGATTAGTGAATGGAAATCTGTCATCTTGTCTTAGGGCAGGGAGGGAGGGCTACCCAATAACATTGTGAGTAATATGCATGCACTCCACTGTGCCTGCCGGTTTCTGAGATGCTTCTAAAAACTATTTTACAGTTAGGTCCAGTTCAGAATGTCTAAAAGTAACATCAATACCCTTATATTAATTAAGTATCTAATATTTGTTTTATCGTCAACTATTGGTCTCAACGAACTTTGTTTCACCCCCGGCCTTAAAGTTATTGTCCTGGGTGGGGAAAAGACAAATGCAACCATGTAAAAATCATGAAAATGTATCTTATTTATACTTATTCTAAAGTTATATGTGGTGTAACTCAAATTAATTACTTGTATATTTATAAGATGAACTGGCAACAAGGATGTCACACTAATATGATCACTGGCCATATATTGTTTTAAGAAAAGGCATGATGGAACAAGAAGAATCTGGCAGGGAATTTGATAGGATTATGAAAGTTTTCATATTACATTATTATATATTAATATTACATTATAATATTTTAATCGTTGATGTCCATTAGTGATTATTGATGACTTTTATGAGTGGTTGTGGCCACAAAATTAATATCTAGCACTTCTGAGGTGGTGACTTGTTAACTCCGCCTCAAACTATTTGGGTAATGGTACATAATTTTTCAATTTCAAGGCAATATAACTAATATTTTGACAAACTTATATTTAACATAAAATAACGAGGGTAGGTGACACGAATTACGTGGATACTTTAATTAAATAGTCTAGAGATAAGAGAATTAGGAAAAATAAAGTTCCTCACCCCAAGCTGCAAAAGGGCTGTAGCTGTCTATTGAACCTGTTTATTACGCATCACGCAGGCAGAACAAATCAATAAAGGTACAGGCTACCTAGGCTAGGTACAACCGTAGCACCTATGTACTTGTGATTGTATATCACAGATTAGTAAGAGTATGTTGTATATGTGATAGATGCGATGTGATAGCCTACTACTACCTGATGCAGTTACTTCATTCATTCGCAGTAAAATTTATGCAAGTATTGATATTATGAAAAAACGATTACTTCAAAACTTTTAGGCTATGCAGGTATTATTGAAAGTAAAATATAAGGTAGGTATCTCACCAATAGTCCAGTGAAGAGGTTTTCAGGGGTTTAAATGATATTTACGAAGGTGGTAATCTAATTTTTAATTTTCACCAACTTTACTTGCTGCTTCTTGCTCACAGATTAGAGAATACATACTCTTGACTTAGGTCGCGGTCCACTTCATTCACGCACGCTCGATCCGTTCGCCCATATTGCCACATTCCCGGTCTACTTGGTCTGCGAGCGACGAGTGCGAGCAATACATTTCGTTACTTCCGATTTTGTATTTGAAATTATTGGTTGTTTTCAGTACATTATACATTGATTAGCAAAAAACGGAACCCTTTTAGTTTCGTCAAGTTTTGCTTGTCTGCTATTGTCTGCATACTCTTACTAATCTGTGCTTGTCTGCGAAGTAAAGTACTAGGTGGAGGAAGTATATAATCTACCGCAGCGCTCACAGTGGCAAAAAGTAGCATTAATGTCTGCTCTTGCATCTGTCACATCTATCTAATATACTGATATTGCTCAGAATATACGCCGTATTATAAATAAAGTCACTGTATTTAAAATGCGGCGTAATCACACGGAGTATCACAATCTAAGCAGGAATCGTTTATTTAAGTTTTACCGATTCTTAAGAGCAAACAGCAATATAGGCAGGCAGGAATAGTTTATTTAAGTTTTACCGATTCTCAAAAAAAAAATGGATAGGTGCAGTCAGGATAACAATACCGGTACCTTTATTTATCTATTCAGTGTTTCAAACTGTCCAGTGACCTCCAGTTTGCCGATTATAATTATAGTTGAGGCACAGATAATATGTTGAGGCAAGGACGCTGGAAGATATTGGCACTATGCTTGATTGAAGACCTTGACCGAGTCTCCCAAGGTCTTTTATTTACCTACTTTAAAAAAAGCGCAGTCTGATTTTTTTACGTGGTTGCTATAGAAGTGATTTTAGAGTCTCGAAATGGTTTTCGAATATTCATACTAAAAATTGAAATGTTGTCAATATAAAAAAAAACATCAACGCCTAAAACGATGCTCGCGGGGCGGCTTGTTGACTGGAATAACAGGCAGTCGTAAGCGTAGTCGTCGTGAGCATCGAGTGGACCGCACCTCGAATGACAGTGACGGACGGACTGACTGGACTGATTGACGTTGACAGTATCCTGCTGTCAGTCAGTTTGTGCTTTGCTTTTGATTTGACTCTCGTCGACGCAAAACACGTCGGGAAATATTTATTTCATTCATTGAAACTATTTATGACGTATGCAATTTTATCGCGATTGGCTGTAAGCTGTATTAATAATCCAATAGTTTGGTGTATGTATTTCGTTCGATGTTATTTAGTCGTTCGTTAGTCCGCGGTCGCCTTTGAGGTGCTGTGCGAGATTTGCCCGTAATCCCCTCTAATTTGGATGTATTTGTGAATTAACATGAATCTTTGGAGCTTAACCGCGACCTTACTCATTCCATCTACAGTTTTAAGTGCTGTGATCGCAAACGACGGTGATGTAGATGAACAAGGATTGTATAGTAAATCGGATCGTGTTGTTATCTTAACTCACCGGAATTTTGAGAAAAAGGTCTACAACCAAAACCATGCAGCGGTTGTGCAATTTTACAACAGTTACTGTGGTCATTGCAGAGGATTTGCGCCCAAGTTTAAGGCGTTAGCTGCTGAAATTGCCCCATGGAAAAACATTTTTCAACTCAAAGTCATAGATTGCTCTATAGAGGAAAATAATGAAATATGTAGAGAGTTTGAAGTCATGGCCTACCCTTCGCTGCGTTATATTCATGATTATTATGTGAAAGCTAATGGCAATGTTGGTGATCGTATAATAATGACAGATACTGCAGAGAAATTAAAGGGCCAGCTTATCAAAAAAATGGTTCAGGAGCAGTCTATGGGCAGGTTGTCATTCTTCCCCAAGCTATCTATAGCATCCTATGCTTCTTATGCTGCTGCTCTCAATGATGTGCCTAATGATGTTATCTACACATTTTTGGTGTTTGAAAATGAAAACTCAACAATTGGCTCAGAGTTAGCTTTAGATGTACATGATTACAGTCATATAAAAGTTAAGAGGGTCTACGACACCAGTGAGTTAGCTGAGACAGCTGGGGTCAGTCACTTCCCTGGTCTTGTTGCTGTCAGCTCTATGCTGGATGCGGTTCCTCTCACTCCTAAAAATCCTACCAAACAAAATATTTTGAAAACTGTTAATACATTTTTAAAGTTGAAAAATTATGCCTTCCCTACCCGTGATACATCAGAGCATGAAGTAAGCCAAAATGAGCATTCTGATGAGAAATCAACCACATCTGACTTAGACGTAGTGTACTACAGTGATTTGGAAAAAACTCTCAAAACGAGTTTACATACTGAAATTACTAGGTATAAAAGCCTCACAGGGGATGCTTTGACGGCGCTATTAGATTATTTAAATGTTTTAAAAACATCATTTCCATTCAAAAACAATAACCTAAAAGAATATATTGAAGACATACATGATACACTGCAAACCAGAAATGAATGGAGTGGAAATGATATTTACGAAATAGTGAAGAGACTAGAAACTGTACATGCACCAGTTTATGTCTCACAATTAGAATATATTGGATGCAAAGGAAGTCAGTCAATTTATCGTGGTTACACTTGTGGATTATGGACTCTATTCCATACGCTGACTGTGAATTCTGCCCAAAAGCCTGGTGTTGAGGGTCCAAAAGTTTTGAGAGCTATGCATGGTTATGTGAAGCACTTCTTTGGTTGCACAACTTGTTCAGAACATTTCCAGGCAATGGCAGCTAGAAACAGACTTTTTGATGTGAAAGAAAATGATAAAGCTGTCCTCTGGTTATGGATTTCACACAATGAAGTAAACTTGAGGCTTGCTGGGGACACAACAGAAGATCCAGAGCATCCAAAGATACAATTTCCAAGTGTGACTAAATGTCCTGAGTGTCGACTGGCGAGAGGAGCATGGAACTTACCAGCTGTGTACCAATATTTGCAAAATATGTATGGTTCTGGGAACATTCGCGATACAAGACTAGTGAGATCTGCTGCGACGGCACCGAGCCCATTCTCCAATCTGGACATTGGAATGCTAAGCCTCCTGTACATATTATCTTTTATTATTCTTATTCTAGTCATTAAATACTTCTTAACAAAGCGTCTTTATAGAAAGCGTCATTACAAGCATGGACGGGGTAAAGTATGAGTGTTCATAGTGTGTACACATAAAATCTGGTCCACTTATTAATTTTACTCACATTCTATACACATTTTTTGTGGTTGTCCTTTATTTTCATTTTAACAGTTTTTCACTCAATTCTTACTCTACATTTATTGCCTCCTTCTAATTATTTTATAATTTACTGATATTGCATGTAATGGGCATGACAAATAACTGAGACTTACTTTTGAAGAGCCTTGTATTCATGTAACTAATAGGTGTATTCATACTGCATTCATTATTTTATTTCATTTGACTAATTCATAGGTTAGTTAAAAATATAACTACCAGCATCCTCTTGAGACTGATATTGTGATACAATCACCCGTTCAAAAATATCTCGTTATTCAATTCTTTCTTACTTTCAATAGGTAAAATTATTCTTAAATATTTATTGCTATGGAATGTTTTTTCTTAATTTGGTGGTTGGTAGTAGTACAAAAATGCACTTATACTTATGCCTTACATAATGTACTTTCGTATATTGTTCCTTAGATTTATCGGGTAATAGCTGTACAAAAAAAGTTCATTTCAAAATTATGTAATTTGCTTAATATTTGCATTTGTAAAACAAATAAGATAAGGTCATACTTAATCTAAGGTTGAAAAATTTATAAAATTTCAGATTTATAAAACAAAAACTAATGATACCACATTAATGAATATTCGATAGTAAATAATAATTAAACAATTAATAATACAGGGTGACATGTAGAACAACCCGCCATAGTAATGCTTCGTAAAATGGTCATTTCCTACAAAACATAATAGACAGACCTAACTTTCTCTAGCAAAAGTTTTAAAGGTAGTATAGGAGATTTTTTTTTAATTGACCTTTGCGTGCTTGTAACTTAATTTTTTCTTTGTATCCAAAAAGTTATATTCGCAGATGTAAGTATTTAAATCAAATGTTATGCCTACTAGCAAATAATAAAAATAATGCTAACATAGGGAACAAATTAAGAAATGAATGCGCAAAGGTATCTTTTAGTAAAATACTATCGCAAAATAGAATCGCTAGATCGCAAAAACTGGCAAAATCTTTCAAGCAACGGCTTGAGAAAATTAGGTCTTATCATCATCATCATCATTTTATGCCGTTTCCAGTTTATCTGTTTTATTGAAAGTGATAACGTATCAAATGATCTCCTCTAAACGATGGTTTGCTATGACGGGATACCTACCAGTCACACTGTTTAATTTGCTTTAAATTAAAATATACTCAAGTCACAGTGCTAAGACACACTATGGAGTTTAGTTAAAAAGCAAATTTTTATAAAATAGTATTTTTAAATAAATTATCGAGAGTTAACTAGGATGTAAAAATCAACACTAGGTACCAGGTTTACTTGCAAAAAATATTTTATGCCAAGAGTGTTTTAAAATTTAACCGAGAGAATTTTCTCGTAAAATAACGTCAATCCAGACTAGTTGTATTTAAAATAGGTACTTACAAAAAGAAGCAGTAAATTATTTCATAATGACAACTAATGGTAATAATATTTTAATTATCGTGCTGTTATTTTACTAGTACTTCCGTATTTTAACATTTTCTAGTACCTAATTATTGTTATTTATTTTTATGATAGTATCCATAGCTGGGCACCGTTAATCAAATAGTTAACTTCGTTAATCGTTAATCCGCTACAAAAAAAGTTAGCTTCGTTAAACGTTAAAGCGTTACATTTCGGAAGAATTAACGCAAGTTAACGTTAATCGTTAATCCGTTAATATGTGTAATTTTTTTTATCGTTGCGTTAGTGAACTTATAAAACCTGTTGGTTTAGGTTCTGGAAGTAAACAGGTTAGGGACAAAACAAAATACTTGTGTAATTCAAATGTGTAATTTAATCGTCGGGCATTTGGTGCATATTTTCCTTCATGCACATTGACATGTTGAAGCTCTCACCTGGGTGCCAATTCCGCTAATTGAGTCTTCACTGAGTTGAACATCACTTGTACAACGAGAGTGCTTTGATACACCTCGCTATTCTGACAGCGTCTGTAGTGACTCTGTCGTGCTACAGTAGTAAATGGTTATCTGCTTAGTAATTTGACAGCTTTTTGACATTGATAATTCATCATCATCATCAGCCGAAGGACGTCCACAGCTGAACATAGGCCTCCCCCATGGCTTTCCACAACGACCGGTTGTGAGCGGTCTGCATCCAGTGCGATCCTGCGAACTTTACAAGATCGTCTGTCCATCTTGTCGGTGAAAATCCTACGCTGCGCCTTTGGTCGAAGGGCTTCCAATCTAGGACTTTTCTGCCCCAACGGCCATTAGTTCTACGCGCTATGTGCCTGCCCTATGCCACTTGAGCTTACTGATTCGCAGGGCTATGTCCGTTTCCTTAGTTCTTCTACGTGTAGCAAAGCCCTCTCCATCGCTCGTTGTGTGATTTTGAGCTTCTTTATGAGGCCCATAGTTAGAGACCACGTTTCGGATCCGTATGTCATCACTGGTAACACACACTGGTTGAAGACTTTCGTCTTCAGACACTGAGGTAATTGAGACGAGAAGACGCTCTTGCGCAGTTTCCCGAACGCTGCCCAGCCGAGTTGGATTCTTCGATTGACCTCTTTCTCAAAGTTGGACCTCTACCTAATTGAATTACTTGTCCCAGGTAGACGTACTCGTCAACAACTTCGAGAATTGAGTTCCCAACAGATACCAGAGTGGATACAACACGGGAGTTCGACATAATTTTCGACTTTTCCATATTCATTTTAAGACCCACTTGTTGGGATACTCTCAAGGTCTTCGAGCATAGTGACTATAATATATTATCATCGGCAAACCGGAGGTGTGTGATGTATTCGCCATTGACGTTGATGGCGAATCCTTCCCATTCCAGGAGCTTGAAGGCGTCTTCCATTGCCGCAGTAAACAGTTTCGGAGATATAACGTCTCCCTGTCTTACACCTCTTCGCAGTGGAATCGCCCTCGTATTCTGTTCCTGTACTCGGACCGACATGGTGGCGTTGTCATACAGACACTTTAACACCTCTATATACCTATAGTCTATGTAGCACCGCTGAAGAGACCGAAGCACCGCCCAAGTTTCGATCAAATCAAAGGCCTTCTCATAGTCCACGAACGCTAAGCATAGAGGCATATTATTCTCTATATGATGTGGATGTGGTCTATGGTACTATACCCTTTTCGGAATCCGGCTTGTTCGAGAGGCTGGAAGTCATCAAACCTACGTGCGAGACGATTTGTGATGACCCTTGAGAACAGCTTGTAGAGATGGCTCAGGAGTGAGATGGGTTTATAGTTCTTCAATAAGGTTTTGTCTCCTTTTTAGGGTTCCGTAGCCGAATGGCAAAAAACGGAACCCTTATAGTTTCGTCAAGTCTGTCTGTCTGTCTGTCTGTCTGTCCGTCCGTATGTCATAGCCACTTTATTCTGAAACTATAAGCATCACACCATTGAAACTTGGTAGGTAGGTGTATCTTGTTCACCGCTTTCCGATTCAGATACTAAAAATTAATAAAAATGTTATTTAAGGGGGGCTCACATACATGAAACTTAAACCTAAAAAAACTTACCCAAACCTATACGTGTGGGGTGTCTATGGATAGGTCTTTTAAAATGACATTGAGGTTCCTACAATCATTTCTTCTAAAAGTCTAACGTTTGAGATATAGACGCTTCCAAAGTAGTAAAATGGGCGTCCCCCCCATCTAACTTCTGAACTAGGGAAGTGAAAATTTTGAAAAAAATATATAATGTAGACTTCAACAAAAACTTTCAACGAAAATTAGTTTGAGCGAAATCAAACTAGTAGTTTTTGAGATATAGCACATCTTCAACAACCGCAAATATAACTTTGTTCTTCATACAAATACTATGAAAAACAAAGTTATATTTGCGGTCAACAATATTTTGTGGTATTTTGGCAAAGTGGAAGTAAGAATCTCTAATTCAGTTAAAGTTGGCACGGAACCCTCAGTGCGCGAGTCCGACTCGCACTTGGCCGGTTTTTTGAAGAACAACACAACGACACTCCTGTTCCATGCCTCAGGTGTGATGCCAATTTAACAGCTTCTGAAGGACTTTGAGTACCGGTGACAAATACTCCTTTAATAATTTCAAAATACCGTATCAAAATTTATAAAAATTACAAACTAAAAGCGATCCTCGTTTTGATGTTAAAATGTTTTCACCCGTGGAAAATAGCCATTCAATTGCAGTACTTGAGGGTATAGCAGTATGGTATTTAATGAATAGATTTATGAATATCTGTTTCCCGAGGAATGCAGTATCGTTGAACGAGTCTTTTGATTTCATATCCAGCCACTTTTGAACGAGACTTTGCGCTTTACTCGTTAGAGTGTTGGAGCTTTTTGGTTTTTCAATACACTGAGAGACAGAATTATCAAAAAAACTTACTTGTCTGTCCCTGTTTTTCGCGCCGCGCCGCGGTGCCGTGCGGTAAACAGTAGACATTGGATTAACGATTAACGGACTTAGCTGCATATTAACGGAAGTTAACGTGTCCGTTAACATTTTTTAAAGTTAACTTAAAAGTTAATCCGTTAATCAAAATGTTAACTTCGTTAATTAACGATTAACGGATTAACGAGTTAATGCCCAGCTATGATAGTATCATAGGCTTTCAGTGGTGTCTTCAATTAGTTCATAAGAATTATTTTATTTTATTTTAATATATTTAATAAGCAGGATAGAGAGATTGCTAAAAGATAAGGCTTTAATTTTCTCAAAAGTACTGCATTCAGAGATTTTTTTATATTTAAAAAAATCTTCATGCATTCATTTCCGGTAATCCAACCGACCCTAATGAAAAACAAAATGTTGCAACCTGTATTTTGGTGGCATCATTCGATGTATGTTTTTATTAGGACTAAACTAGGCAAACGTATTTGCTGTAATAAAATTAAATCAAAGGAAAATCACGAAATCTTGCATTCAAAACAGTAAAATTCGCCTTAAAACTTGTTTTGGAGGCAAACATGTTCTTGTTTATGAATTTAGCTCTAATTCTCCAACCCCCGCAAGTCCGAATGTTCATGATTAAATAAGCATTCTGTTTCTTGGTTGAGACAATAATGATGGAATCCAGTCCTAATCAAATGCTTACGTGCACAAGAGGATGTTGCTTTTTAATTCTTTTGTACAATTACGGAAGGAACACACTTGTCCGGATAATGATTTGCTTAGTTACCTGTTGCAGACAAGATTGGTTCTTATGATTGACTCTGTCGATTTTGGTGTCATAAAAATAGTGCCAGTTCAGTTCGATTTCCGGATAAACAAAGCGTTATATAAAAGATCTTGGTGCGCAGTTTTTTTTAAGAAGAATAAAAGCGTTTTTCTTTTAGCAAATTTTTTATATTATTTTCTCTTACGTTCCACTCCATCCAGGTAGCAATAACAAATTTCATTGTTATATATTATGTATACACCCATAATCAGGGATGCACATACTGCGGCAGCACTATCCGAGAGACCCGCCCACCAAATAAACTCCCGCGCACATTAGAAGGGAAAAGATCGCTAGGTTAAGAAGTATACCGAAAAAATAACATAGCCATATTTTTGGTTATCCTACTACTATTATAAAGGCGAAAGTTTGTAAGTATGGATGTATGGATGTTTGTTACTCTTTCACGTAAAAACTACTGAATGGATTTGAATGAAACTTTACCACAATATAGCTTATACATCAGAATAACATATAGGCTACAATTTTTGAGGTTTCTAATGTGAGGTAGTAAAAAAACACATTTTTTGCGCTTCTAGACGGGACGAACCTGAAGTCCACGTGAACGAAGTTGCGGGCAAAAGCTAGTTTGTAAATAAATTTTCGCGTTCGCTTCGCTCGCGGTTGTTCCGTTTCTTTTGTTATTGATGTTTTTGGTCAATAGTTTCATTTTATTCGCGGTCATGAATTAATTTGTAAACTATGTGAAAGTCCTATCGAACTTCGTTTCGCCCCGGCCCCGTTTTATGGCCTTTTTCCGGCCAGACTAATCCAACAAAGCTGCAAAGTGAAAATCGGTCCGTAGTAACTAACACGACTTTCTTTTAGGTATACATATAGTTTTGACATCACTGGCTTCGCTTTGAAAATTTATTTAGATAATTTAAAAAATTTAACCCCCTTCAAATTATTGACTAAAAAGTTTTAATTATGCACTGACTCCAAAAGAATTTGTTTCTCCTAAATAGAAGAAAAATACGTTTTTTAAAGCTTTTCAGCTAGTTTTTTGCAAGCGGTTTATTTTTTATTTCATGATTTTTAGTTATTTACTCATATCTCAAAAACTACTGGACCGATTTTGATGAATCTTACACTGTACCCTAAGTTGAACTAAGTATACCTAATTAAACTTAAAATCATCTCGCTATTACTTCTCGTTTTCGAGAAATCCTGAGACAAACATACATACACCTACGAAATTTTGCACACGAGTTTGGAAGCCTTTACAGATCAACATACTCAAATTTTATCTAATTCTAACAATATCACATACATACAGGTCGAACTGATTACATCCTTTTTTGAAGATGGCAAAATAATTAACTGTTTGTTTACTCGCGATCTTTAATAGGCAAGGCGAAAGATTTTGAAATCCTCTTCCGTAATGCAGATAACCATCTACTGTTTACAACAAAACCTTTATTTCGGTAATAAATTTAAGATTTTTGAAATTTAAAGCCATTTTTATAATCATTTTTAAATATTGCGCGAAAACAGCTCGCCGTGTCATGGCGTCGTATGTGACGTCATACTTACGTAAACGTGAAAGTTGTTGGGTGTCGTTATTGATGTATTTTTGCACTGAGGCACTGCACACCACTTATAAACTTTAGAATTCATTTTTAACACAAAAAATACGCAGTGTTTGTTTACTTTGCTGTCTAGCTGCGCGTAAACAAATTTCACGTTTACGTAAGTATGACGTCCCATACGACGCCATGACACGGCGAGCTGTTTTCGCGCAATATTTAAAAATGATTATAAAAATGGCTTTAAATTTCCAAAATCTTAAATTTATTACCGAAATAAAGGTTTTGTTGTAAACAGTAGATGGTTATCTGCATTACGGAAGAGGATTTCAAAATCTTTCGCCTTGCCTCTAATGTTGAAGTTGCCTTCGCTCATGCATATTGTCAAATGAAAGAGAATTATTTTTTTAACTCATTATTTGATGCCAATGTAGTCCGTGATTTCAATAAGTCTGTGCATCCCTGCCTTAAATTTATTAATTTCTCGGACGTTTTAGTCCAACGCATTTTACTTCAAATGACTAGTTTTTAGCTTCATTATTTTCTTTTCTAATTAAGTCCTAGGTCTTCCTTAAATACTTTGTGTTCGTTTAAAATTAATGAGAAAGTGGTTTGTAATATCTTTCAAAGAATCAATATTTTCATGGTTTCTAACTAAATAATACAGATTGGTTTCCAGAATGTAATTTAAATGATATTGATATGAATTATACCTACCTGAGTGTATGTAGGTACTGTAGGTAGCACCATTAAACAATGGTGCGTTAATTTGTTTGTTTCGGTACCACCTGATTACGTTAAAATAAGACATTTATAATACTCGTATTATTCGACGTAGATAAGAGCAGTGCTCAATTCCATATAAAATATTTTCCTTGTGATTACAATTAATATTTATCACTCAGTGCTTTAGGTATTTATGACTTAAGTACCCGTAAGTTTGTTTGTATGACCACCATGACAACGACATAAATGTACATACACAATATGTCCTCCTTAAAAAAAGAGCAAAAGGTATAATGAGCTACTTTGCATGCTTGTGCAATAATAATTCTTCCATTTTATACTTAGTTAACGAGATCAGGAGCCCTATTTTTGAATCATTCGCTTCGAGATGGCGAGTGATTTTCGTTCGACGTAGTGTCAAAAGTCATAGAAAAAAAATCGTTTTCGAACGAAAATCACTCGCTATATCCAAGCGAGTGATTCAAAAATAGGGTCCCAGGAGCTTTATTTTGTATCACTCGCAATATTCCGAGTAATTATAGTTGAAAAATCAATTATACTTCAACGAAAATCGCGTTAAATAAAGATGTAAGTATCTTACAAAATTGTTGTGTTATTTTTCTTTTATTTACTGTCGTGTGGATTTCAACAGATTTTCATTCAAAAATCGAACATAAAAAACAAAACCCAAAATGGCGCGAGTGATTCAAAATTAGTGACACTGATACTTTTTAGTCGGTAGCTAGTATAGCGAGTACGACACCCAAACCTAATTGCATTCGAGGCGGATGCGTTCATTGTCAAGCTTACTAAAGGTCTGACCTCCCATTTCGTTATCAACTCTTAACTATCAGTCTTATGTGTGTAGCTTACACTAGTGACAGGTAGTCAGTAAGAATAGCTATGTAAAATTGGGAACAGGATAGCTGGTCATCTTACTACCGTCTGTTTAGAACTAGGTAGGCTACTTTCCCGTTCCTCGTGAGTTTGTCTCCTTCAATTTTATTGTGATGGCCTATACCTCTATGTCGTAACTTTTTTTAGCCGGATTAAGGTTTTCATAAGCTATCTGCATCTCTCAGCATAAATTATAACTAATAACATCATTGCACTGACCACATTGGAACTTTGTAAGCGACTCTCCCATTTAAGTATTGTTCGTGTACCTTAATCGTATTGATTGCCAAATTACGAAGACTTATAACTCTATATTTTTCCGTAGAGTTACCGTCGAGATAGTTGGTTTTTGAAATTAGCTTCATGCCAAATTGATACGGCTTTTAATACCATTTTCACATAGTGTAGGTGACAAGGATCCTCACTTTGTTTTAAACAAAGTACACGTTACGATGATGATAACAATTTAATTAATTATGAATTGGTTATCCTGAAAAGTAATAGAGGTTTAGGTAGTTTTTTTGTACACACTGTGTCGTGGTGTAAATACGAGGACAAAGTTGCCAAAAATGACTGTGTCAAAAAGTCGTGCTCCATTAATGTTCCGTCGTTGTTATTCTTATTCCTGTAGGCAGATATCAAATACCTACTCTCAACCACTGATACACCTCCGTTAATAAATAACCTAACCATAACTCATGTCGTGAAATGTTACCAATTCAATCTTAATCGAGTAAGCAGATTAACAATGATTAATTAAAATAAACAAATACATATCAGTCCTATCCTAACTGTAGGTTTAAGTAGAATATTTGTATGATAAATAATATTTAATACGTACCATTATGTATAAGCCGATGTTCAGCCGTAGAGCTGACCAATAATGACCCAAGTTCTATAAATATAACTTACTAACTATTCATTGATCACTCGATAAAAATAAAGCAAAAGCATTCCGCTAGTACAACATAAGCAATAATCTTTATTATTGAATTTTGATGTGGTTCATGTTGATAAAAATGAGATGTGATTAAAATATTTATTTATTATATTACTATGTTGTTTTACTTGTGATTTTTTAGAAATTATTACAAATGTTGAATTATTAAGTTTCCTTTTTATTATTCGCACAGTATGGTCCTTCACATCTGGGCTGAAATCGTCTTCAGTTTAGGCTAAGGTCAGTCAAGTTAAAAACTTATGAATTTTGTAAGTACTTTGCTTTTAAAACATGTGTGGTGGTGGGTGGTTGATGTAATTATAGTTATGTGATTTGCCTGAAACATAAAGATTGATAAAGCTTTGCTTCTCCTACTATAACTTTGTGTATACCTTCTTAATGAACTAAAATAAATAATGCACAAAATTGAAATATTTTAAAGAAGCGTTTCCATAACAGGATTTGTTGCAAGCATAAGAAGACGAACCCAAGTGTAAATGTAAAAAAATAGATTTTAATGGTAAATGAAATGGTTGATAATAAATTTATATGAAATCTATTATAATTGGTGAATCAAGCATAGGTACTTGTCGATAGATGTTATATTAATTGTTATTTGGAAATTTCAGTCGGGAAAATACACTGTATGTTTTTTTGGGCAGTCTGCGGACGAATAAGAAAGATTTTTTATGTACTTATTAATTTTAAAATTACGTACGTATATTCTCGCCCGTGGAAGCAAGTTTGTTTAAAAGTAAGGTAGAGTACCTCCTTCAAAGATTTAACTACACTTTATTTTAATGTAACTTAAAGTTAAGCCGTACTTTATTCATAAATAGTATTTTCTGAGCTCTGCTCGGTAGCCTATTTATTCGTCAGTTTTGTTCTTTGGTTGTATTCGGTTCTATGAGAATTTTTAATATAATTTGCTTTTTAACCTAGCTATTTTCGTTACTTTCATACTAAACCATACTAATACTGTCATGGAACTAAGGTTTTTGATTTGTACACTGCTCGTACTAGTTTTTAACCTCCGACGCAAAAAGAGAGGGGTGTTTTAAATTTAACGTGTTTGTTGTGTATCTGTCTGTATTTTCGTAGCTCCCAGATGAGCCGATTTTCGTTCAGTTCTTTTGTGTCACAGATTATTTTATCCCGAGTGTTCTTAGCCATGTTTCATGAAACTCTGTTAAGAAGTTTTCTATTTGAAGGTTTTTTTAATTTAAAATATAAAGCAATAAATAAATATTACATGTTATCAAGTTAACTAGTGTCAATATTTTCTGTGCTAGTGATTACTCCTGCACCATTTAAACTTCAGAACTGGAGTCATTTTGTTATTGTTTCCGTAATGAATAGCAAAAAACATCTAACTAAAGATGACACAAAGGGAGGAAATGGTAGATAAAAACTTTGATTTCACATGAGAAGTACAAAATAGTTGTTCTATAGGTACTTTATAATATTTTGGTACGAGTATGTATACTTTAGCATCTTGTATTTTAGTACCTAAAGCTGCTAATTGCTAGTATTTTGTGCACGTTTGCTGCACGTGGTGTCACTGGTCACTGTTGTTTTGTTTGCTTAACAAGTACTTACTCATTTGTTCCTCATAACATCAACACGCTATAACAATAACCCTGCCGGTTGCTTTGCTTAAGATTCTCAACAATCCAACAACTCGTGGATTTATTTAATGCTTAATCGATTATGTTTATATGGTTTATTTATTTTTTATCCATTTAATGATTTTATTGATAAATTGATAAAGCCAAATACCAATTAAGTATTTTACACAATGTGTTCTTTTTTACGGAAAATTATAACTAGGATTCTACAAAGTATCAGTACCGTTACCATGAGTTTACCACGGTTTTACTCGCTAGCGACTTCGTAAAAATAAGTCTATGGAAAATTGCACAGCGCCCCAAGCGGTCACATGCAGAACTACAATTTTCCATACTAAAAGTTACGTCGTTGCTAGCGAGTAAAACCGACGTAAACTCATGGTAAGGGGACAGAACCTAAAATTTGAGCGATTAGGCACGCGTAAGACACACCGCTTGAAAGGTGGTAATTGAATTATAGTGTATGAAACTTAAAAAAACATAGGAAGTTTGTAAATAATAAAAAATATTAAAAAATCCCTTTATTTATGTTGTCTGATCTAAATCCCTCATTTTCCGGAAAACGAAAAGAACGCATTGTATTAAGTATTCAGTCTAGTTATTAACGAAAATAAAAAAAATATTTTTTATTGCAGGTACATGGGTTAGTTCATATTATAATATGAAGTGGCGAAGACAGGCGTGCCTACTACATCTGCCACAGGCTTTATATGCAAAGTATTGTTTCTTAACATACCAGTAATTTAATAATAGTTGTAGATTTATCTGTTGTTAATATTACATAATATGACCTAAGAATATTATCTAATCACCTTCATACGCAAACGCTAGTGATTGTTTATAGATCTGACTTTAAACTTAACGTAACCAAACATGCAGCTATATAGGTGTCTCAAATATTCTCGACTCAACTAAATGGGAGTAATGAACCATAATACTCAGAAGGGTTATGTGTGTATTTTGTTTCTTTTCACTAAAAATTTTAACAAGATTTAGTAATTTTATGGCATATCTATCTGCCTACTGATTAGCGATAATACGAGTGCGTCAAGATTGCGGGATCACAGCTGGAATAATTATTTCCATAAAGTCATTGTTTTATCCTAACTTTGCCAAATTATGTCCCGTTATTTAAATAAAAAACTGTAAATATTTCAAAATTAATTTTGTAATACTCTTACTAATCTGTGCTATCTACTGTGTATTTTTTGCAATAAATTGAAATAAATAAATAAAAGATATTGAGATACGAGTAAGAGTGTGGTCCCGCAATCTTGACGTCAAAATGGCGGGATCGCTGTTGGCACTGTTTAGTTACTTGCTTTCTTAATTCATTTTCTTACATTAAGTAGGTGCCTACCTATTATATCACATTTTTATCGGGTATTTCAATCTCAACTTGTTTTTTCGATGACAGATTACCAATTTTGTGTTTAGTATAGTTCAATATTTGATGAAACGTATTAATGAGAATATTATTGAGAAACTGTATACCTACATATTTCATGAAAACAGATTGTTTATAATAATTTATAGTCATTCCATTGTCATATTTAATGAAATATACTTGATATTTTTGTATGTACTCGTATTCTTTAATTTTTACTTCAGCATTCTATACTTAACATCTATATTACAGGTGTCCCAAAAAATAATGTCAGAGATGTATAGCATCACTAGGGCTACCCCAATCCTGTGTATGTTTTGATAGTTTTTGAGTAATCTTTTTTCCTACGTAAGCCTCTGGCGAGGTAGTCGACTACGTATTCTCGTAGTCTGCTATAGAATAGTACTTCTTAGTCTACAATAGAAAACCTAGTACTTTGTGAGTTATAAATACACAACACAATAGGGCAGAATACACAACAAGAGCCATCACACCTGAGTTAAATTTCGGTAGGCATCCACATCGAGTCAGCTGCACAAAGTCACGAGCAGCAGCTAGTCTTTAATATAATACTGAATGTAAAATTATGGTCATAAATCGTGACATCGCTATAACGCCTAGGTGTTGTTTTAATTATGGTCATAATTATTTCCATATCACGGTAGTATAATGGTACAGCCGTACCATTATTGAACTCGAAATATTACATTCCTAATTTAAAAAATAATAGTTTAAAAAAACTATAAAACACGCTTTTAGCACGCATCTTTTCGTATTCCTGACAGCAAATCCTTTCATTTGATCCTCAGGGGGGTGCATTTCAAATAGCACATGCGCCATCTTGGATTTTTAATGACGTTTCTTAGCTAGTCATGTATTGTCATCAGAACTCGGAGCGTGTGCAAAATTTCATCCTAATCGAAGACCGGGAACTGGGTCAAATTAAGATTCCGAGATTTTCTTACATACATAGTTACAAGTGAAGCTAATAAAAGCGTGTAAAAACATACCAAATGTTAAGGAAATGAAAACCAAATTCCAATCTGCAAGTTTATTGAATTATACATTAATAAAACCACGTCAATACACATACATTATTGAAAAATTTGTGATTCACACAGAACGTAAATGCTTATTAATTGTGCCACTCTCTGTGCAATCATTTTTTAACATAGACACCTCACTTTAACTTTTCCAATATTTCTGCAGAAATTGATTATATTGAAAATACCTCATTTAATGCATGTTTTTACAAAATAATAAAGTTTCAGAACTTCATAAACAAACGCATAAATGGAAAACATTGAAATAAAATTGTGCGGACATGTTAATTAGTACCTACTTACTTAGGATTCACACAATAAAAATATGCAAACTAACTAGTAAGTAACAAATTATATTAATGATCTCTCTCGACTGAACATTTCATTCTTAATGCTACTTAAACTATATTTTTTGTGAAATAAATAATAAAAAAAACGATAAAAGAATATGGCACCGGAAGCGAAACTAAATGCATAAACTTAATTATGTTTGTATACGGAAATGGAATTGGCAGTTATTGCAAATAAACAAGTTTCTTCTATTTACGCTAAGAACAGGCGAATACATCAGACAAACAGTTACCATGGCAATCTAATTTAACCCGGTTATCGTAAGAATGAACGGTCACTGCGCGGTGACGCAAGGAAATGTGTCCAAAAATTTACTGTATTGACATGAAATGAACGATAGCGGATGTGTGAGCGGGAAAGAAGGGAAGACCTGTCATGCATGACAGGTCTATTCTTGCGATAACCAGGTCTTTAAAACTGATACAATATCAATTGCTTGTTGAATTTTATGAGCCAATTTTGAAGACCATATCTTATTATCTTCACGTTTAGTTGTTAGTAAAGAATAAGACGTGATAGCGAAACTGAGCATCCATTTGTGGAGAATACTGACGTCACTTCAAAAGTAGTTAATTATGAACCATAGTACCGTTACTTAATAAAATACCCAATTTTTAAAAGTAATTTACTTGATCCTCAAAGTTATTTGATAGCAAAATTGTATGCGTGTCTAATTTTTTTCACAATAAAAATTAAGTATTTATGACATGCTTATTTTGAATTTTATTTAATCTCTATGAAAACCATCTGAGAAATCGATCCCATTTTCAGACCGCGCACCGCTTTTTATGCTTAAAGGACTTCGCTCACTACCGTACCATATGGTAGATAAGAGGCGGTGAGACATATTAACTTAGCAAATGGGCGCATGCCACGATAAACTGTTTGATTTTATTCTTATTTAAGTGCTCATTACTGTAAACGTACCGTAAACTTACTTTTACAACGAGTTTATAGGTTTGTTTGAACACAAATTGACGTAATTTTTTAAGTACGTACGATAATAAATAACTTTTTTGGCACTGAAATGGGTACATTTGTTAAGGCAAGGACTCTGCAAGGCCCTAAATCTTTACTACTCAAAGAAGATGTTCGTTTGTTTTGGTCGTCTTTTGACTACAGCACGACCATGCGAGTGGAATGGGTATAAGTACGGACGGTCATACACAAGTCTCTGTGGGAACTACATTTTTAACTAGCTCTATAACCATGTTGGCTGTGTCGTCAGAAAGGGCTGTCTGTTTCGCTACTGCGTGCTTATCTAACTATAAACTTACGCCACTAACTGGCAACTTCGTTTATAAATACTATAACATGCTAAACAAGCTGATGAACAAAACATTCCATTTCCCTAATAAGACCAGTATTAAAATGAAATTATTTGACTAGTACTCATCGGACCATTGTAATCAAAAGGCTAAAGTAAATTTATAATTTAATGATATTATAAGAACGCAACTGTATAAGTCAAGAAATCATCGAAATACTTATGCATCGTTTCATAGTGTCACTGATTAAAAATAAACAAAAATAAACATTTATTTCATTCATCAATAGTGATGAATATTGCCAAAAAGTACTCATTTCATGAACATACTGTACGTTAAATACTATTTTGAAATACACGGTACCTCTTAATAAAATAACAAGCATTTTCAATTGTATTTAAAATATTACTATAATTATATTATAGCTCGGAGCCCGATACATTACAGATTGTAAAAAGGAAAATATAAAAATAATCATAAGAACCAACTAAGACTTTTACAACGCAACGTTGATGGATATTTACAGGCTACAAAGTATAATACTTAAAGAGGTTGTTGTTCGTTAACTTGTTAACTAGACAATATAAAGGAAATAACTTATTTTTTTTTTACATTTATATTTTCCACACAAATCCTTAAAAATCTACCAAAGTCGTATTAATTTAGAAAATGACATCAATAATGTCTATGAACGCGCTAAATTACAGTAATCCAAATTTCTAAACTGCACTTTTTGAACACCAAATATTTCCACATTATACCCTAACGACAGTTAGCTAAATAAAAAAATATAGGTATCATATTTGTATATTAGTCATTTTGTAATCATCTACGTAGGGAAAAAATTTAGGCGATTGGTCAATAGTTCACGTATGCTACGCTAGAACATCACTTGTACAAAGTTTCCATGCTCGATCGCCGCATGGCCCGCACTTTCGGCTCTTGGTATCTACGCCATGTGCTGGATGCGGTCCCGCACAGATCGGAGTACGTTTATCAGGTCACACAGTAATCTAAATTAGTTTAGCACTCCAGTGTTCACCCCTACATAAAATGACCGAATAACACCTTCAGTTAAGCTCACTAGCCAGTCTAACCGTCTGTTAAGTTCATAATATACACGATGCTCAGGTTTGTCAAACCGCTACCGGCTACCGTACGGTAGTTATAGAACGGTTCAGTAAAGCAAATTCGGTACCGAAACCGGTTCCGATTTACCCATGTGTTGAAAAGGATTTGAACATGGACAGCAAAATGTATTTCTTATATGAAATTTTGATCAATTACTTGTATGGCAACATCGCACCAAATAGTGTCAATACGTACTGACACATGCCCATACGAAATTATGCTATGTAGTATTAATATTTTGAAGTGCTTTAAAATACAACAAATTCTAAACGGATTGGTAAATGGGAACATAAACTACCGAGATTCATAGATTCAGCTATTTTCTTCCACATCTATTTTATAACACGGAATACCACAAGACTGGCTGTATAGCTTTGCACTGTTAATTCCCACTAGTAGTTTAGTATGAAAATATATTTTTTAAACTAAAACAACGGCGCAGACTGATTTAACATCGTTACTGAAATTACTTTTTGGTATTTTTGCCTTTGAGTTTTCCAAAAGTGGCACTTAGGTCGAATAAAATATTACTTACCTTAATTTGTTACATTATAATGTATAAATCTGAATTAACATTAAATGTAGTTTTCTTTAGGTAACGAGCGACGCTACGAAATTCAATGCAGCTTTACAGTGCGCGGACGTTCTGTGAAAAAGAAAAAAAAATACATTATTTTTTTCGCCCTAAAAGATTCCCTATCTTGAGGGTAATATAAAATAACATATTAATACGCCTCTTATATTTAAGTATGATTGTCGCTTAAGCTACCGAGGCGTAGTAAAATGTAACTGTTAAAATTGAAGATTCTAAAGTTGAATAACGTTAAACGACTTAGGCTGCGGCCCCATCTCTACGGCGCGGCGTGCCGTAGAAAGCCACGGCGAAAAAACGTGCCGTAGTGCGGCGCCGCGCCGTAGAAATCCACGGCGAAAAACCGTAGCGCGGCGCGGCGCCGTAGGATTCTACGGTGCGGCGCCGAACTGCGATGCGCATGGTGTGGTTTGGAGCACGGTGCCTGCCGCCCACCACATTACGCGCTTACGCGCAACATTTCCGCGCTACGGTTTTTCGCCGTGGAAATACTACGGCGCGGCGCCGCGCCGCGCTACGGTTTTTCGCCGTGGATTCCTACGGCGCGGCGCCGCGCAACGGCACGTTTTTTCGCCGTGGATTTCTACGGCGCGGCGCCGCGCTACGGCACGAATTCGCGCCGTAGTACGGTACGGCGCCGTGCCGTAGAGATGGGGCCGCGGCCTTAAAGATTATTTTCAGATTTCGTTATACCGTCATACCAAAGGCAGAGGCAGAGTTACATTGTAACTACAGAGATAGTTGTTATCAAATCGAATAAATAAACAGCCGGTACTAATAAACAATCGCAATAACAAGGTCACGTGGCAGATTTGCGACAGACGTTAAGACGATTAAAAGATTGTACTTAATGCAAATACAACGGATAAAGAAACTATTCAAATCGAAAAACGCATTACTTCAAAGTGTAAAATCGATGCGATTCTTTAAGT
Organism: Pyrausta aurata; assembly: GCA_963584085.1. Classification (NCBI taxonomy): domain Eukaryota; kingdom Metazoa; phylum Arthropoda; class Insecta; order Lepidoptera; family Crambidae; genus Pyrausta; species Pyrausta aurata. Next base: position 2,915,595 of record OY757251.1, read on the forward strand.
GCTTTAGAACTGTAAAAAAATATTATATCGTTATGAAAGCGTAAACGTTTAAAGGTTTTCCCCACTGCACCGTACCATTCCATTACTGTGCTAGGAACGTGTCAGAAGGCCTACTACGAAAAACGAAATCCGTCAATACGATTATCGTTTTTCGGATCCGAAACATTTTTAGTATGGTAATGGAAATGCTTCGGATCCGCAAAACGATTATCGTTTTGACGGATTTCGTTTTTCGTAGTAGACCTCCTGGCACGAAAAGCAACAGGATACGCTCTACTTTGCTCTCTAAACGGATTGACAGCGTTCTCTCTCACGATTATATGAATCAAGAGCGAGCGACAACGTATCTTGCCGGTGCTGACACGCTCCGCGCATGGCACGCGACGGTCTTTGTCGGTGACGGAACCGTCTAGTGGGCAATGTCTCATACTTTTCAATACAAATAATATTTTTTTGCTAGATACGTTCCTAGCACGGTCATGGAATAGTGGCCCTTTAGACATCAAAAGAAGCGAGCTGTCCGACATAAGAAAATAATCACCATGTTAAGTGCTTTAAGTAAGACAATTAACATCATGACTATTAGCTCATAATTTTTAAGCCATACATAATATGTTTACTACCTACAATGAACTTGAAAGTATTGAAGAATGAAATCTAAACACAGTGTTGTGAAACGGAAGAATTAGCGTGAAATGGCTGTATACTTGAATTTGTTAATTAATGAAAGCAATAAGAAACTGTAACCATTGTTTTAAACTGGAAACGGGTTTTTAATAATGACCTTGTGGGAAGTTTCATGATTCATTCTTCATTAACTCTCCATCAATTGACATCGGGTAAATCCAGTAAATACTGTCTAGCCAGGGAGCAACCATGATAGGATATGCCACTTTTTATGATATTTCGGATATTATATAACTCTTGTTTGAATTCTAACTTTATTAGGTATGTACAGACATTGTACATGAAAAATGTGATCTTATTAACTGAGACGTACGATGATGTTATTTACTGCTTAAAACAGCATTATGGAAATACAATTTATATTAGATTTGCAGTCAAATAATAACTAATCAATAATATCAATACAATTACTAGAAAGTGATAATTAATTAAAAAGCAAAATGACAAAAATACCACTACGCAAGAAGTCCAATGCATTTTTGCTTTTACAGTCACAACAGTGTTTGCAGTGGATTAATATTTTTATCCGAACTGACGTTTGCGTAACGAATTTAACGAAATGAAATTGCAATGACCGGTAACATTATTAAGAGAATCGGCCTTCGACGAGGTTTTCCTTTATTATTAACATCGTTATCGCAACAAGTAGCAACAAACACCTGAGGTTGAAGTGGAAACTTGAAATATATAAAATAAAGCCGATAAGTGTAATGCATGCTTTGTTTTGCACCCGGTATGATGACACCACTCACAAACACGCAGCGATATGATTATTGCATGTTATTATTGTGATTTGTTGTTGGCTTCTTGTGATCCGAACGATTTATTACATAAAATTAAAATTCCTATCGGAATAGAAGAACAAGTAAAAGCTGTCAAACGAAACCGATTTTGGATGTCAATAACCAATTTTAGTAAGTTACATTAGTAACTTAAAATGAGATAACCTTTCGTCCAGGTGATTTATACTTATCTTCTCAGATTAAATATATAAATTTACCGCATGATAAACAGTCGACACAAAATATAGAACATACAGCCTTTGTGTAAAACGAAAAATTATTTATTTGCACGAAATATTCGTAAACATGCATTAAATGTTATTTTGTCCTTACTTTTTACATAACGTTAACGTTTATAGAAAAGAATAAGCAAACTTCGTACTTTAAATTTAAACCGGATTGGCAAATATAAATCGTAAATTGAGAGGCTTTGATTTGGACTAATTTACCTCTTAAATGAGAAGTTGTAAGGGTTATTTTGCTGTAATGAACAATAATCAATCACCGATCAAGTCCCCATGTTTCAAGCACCATTTCTCTTAAATACACACAATTTCATTTGAAATTATAAAAAATCACATGAAAGAAATTTTCAGCGAGGCTCTTTGGGGCTCCTAACTATTTGACAGCCGTCAAAAATGGTTCTGCTGCATCACATCTCGCATCTCTTTTTATCGCACAGCTTTATCCTACTGACATCTCGCTTTTGTCGTTCTATTCTGAAAGGGATAATAATTCGATGATTTATTATTAATAAACCAGAAATGAAAACTTGGTCAACAAAATTAAAAATAACATTTAGGTCTAATTATATTCTTATTTTGCTTTATCGAAATTTCTCAACAAAACCTTACTGCATTTTAGGGTTCCGTACCCAAAGGATAAAAACGGGATCATACGTGGTAAGGCGGTAAGTAAACCGCCTTACCACAAATAAAAAAACAGTGTTTCAACTAATGTTTATGTGTTCTGTGTCTACAGTGCGACACGGATCTTATGGCCAACGGTGACAGTCAGAACTAATGCTTTCAAATTCAAAAATGCGGTTGCAACCGCATTTTCGTTCACCGATCGAGTGTAGCGAAATCTCCCCAATCTAACAAGAGATTTTCCGATTTTCCCTTTTGTTTTATATTCGTACGTGTTCTCTGACAACTATTAATGTGATTGTTTTTAAATACCGTAGAGCTAAACACCTAAAATAAAGTTTTAATTTTCAATGAATTTTATTATTAATACAATTGTTTTGCGCCTATAATCGGTGGATCATACATCATATGCATCTTATGGTAGAAATGCCTTCAACGGAGGCAACTTGGATGGACGTGTGTCCATCCAAGAAATCTTTTCTTTGACTTTGCCATGGACGGGTTAAAAAAGACCCTAATAAATAATAGACTCTCTGAATCAAGGGAGATTATCTTGCTCTGGCTACCTTATTGAATACTAGCGCCCCCCTTCAATGTCATCTATTGGCCAGAAGATCCTTGTCGCGCTGTAAGTGAATCGAATGTCAATGTCATCTGCCTTGATTGACGTTGATTTTAAACTAGCCATATTATAATTAAACAGTGGCCCAAACCCTGCTTATTTATTTGTGGTATGGCAGTAAGCTTTTGACGACCTCCGTGGTGTAGTGGCTAAGCACGCTGGGTTTCAAGGCGTCGCCGCTCAGAGGTCCCGGGTTCGATTCCCGGTCGGGTCAATGTAAAAATATTTTTTTTTCTATATTGTCCTGGGTCTGGGTGTTGTGGTACCACCGTTGTGTCTGATTTTCATAACACAAGTGCATTAGCTACTTACTTTGGGATCAGAGCAATGTACAGTGGTGGACAGCTAATTAAAGACACTTTGAAAATTGTATGTTCATCAAGTTTTGGGTTCCAATAATTTTGTATTATGAATACATAGAAACCAGCAACTGTTGTTAAATAATCATATGGGTTTTACGTATAATTTGAAGTTACTATTTGCCATAACATTGATCTATTTTTCGTAATTTTTGACCTCAAATCTATTATGAGCAGAAAAAGTGTACCAGTGATGTGGACAACTAATTAAAGACACCTGATGTAAGTTACTGAAAACCAAAAAAAACTGAAACTACAAAATAGACAGTTAATATGAAATTAAAAATAGTCATTTCTCAATTGTTTTACAAAGTTTTTGATATTTTGCCGTATGTCGTTTTGCTGCATTTTGACCCTTACTTAGTCTTGGCACGGTCCTGGCATTAGTGCTATTAGTTCCTTGCAAGCATGTATTGGAATTTATTCTAATGCTTTCATAAATGCGTCATTAAGATAATTTTAGCGTTGGTAACTACCTACTAACTATTATTTGTCTGATATTACATAGTTTCCAATGCGATAGATGTCAGGACCTTAGAATAGAACCCCACTGAAAGACCTAGAATGGGATTTCTAGATGAAAAATATTAAGGATCAAAGCATATTTTCATGACAAAATTTGCTGCAGGAAGATCGTTAAATATTTTAGCAAGAGTGATAAGGCCTAGATTATGCGAGGAAAACTTGCACTGAAAAAAAATTGTATAAGGTACCAAATTTATAATATGCCAAATATTTCTCGGATGCGGTTTTCCTAAATACATTCTCAACGCGGACCGAATCAAAGTGGATCATTGAGATGTTTTCGAATGTAAATAAATAATAAATGTAATTACGACGAAAAACGGTATGAGACGACAATTTAACAAGACTTTATATCATATAACTGTAAGATATAAAGTGAGGAAACATCAAAGTGCGCCGTTGATTTTCTAGGCGTATTGCTGGACCTATGAAAAAATGCTAGTACATGGATGGAATACCTAAACAATAATATTCAACAACAGCCTATCTTACCCTTAGCTGAATAAGCATCTTGTCTAGAAAATCTTGTAGTTTAGACTTACTAACGACTTACTAAACCGACTGCAACGGCCGTCTCAGTTTTCCTAAGAGACAATGTCTATCTTTTAGATATGCTACCATAATAGTCCTAACATCAATACAATCGAAAAAATTGAGATTCTTGTATTAGATAATACACTAGCGAGACATGTTGCTAATGTTTATTAAGTATACGGCGCTTTTATGAAAGCATTAGAAAAAAATCTAATACATTATAACAAGAAACGCATATCACCAATGCCAGGACTAAGTTAAGGTCAAAATACAGCTAAACGACATACGATAAAACATCAAAAACTTTGTAAAACATTTAAAAGATGACTATTTTCAATGTCATATAAACTAACTTTTTCGTAGTTTCAGTATTTTTTTGGTTTTCAGTAACTTACATTAGGTGTCTTTAATTAGTTGTCCACATCACTGGTACACTTATTCTGCTCATAATAGATTTGAGGTCAAAAATTACGAAAAATAGATCAATGTTATGGCAAATAGTAACTTCAAATTATACGTAAAACCCATATGATTATTTTACAACGGTTGCTGGTTTCTATGTATTCACAATACAAAATTATTGGAACCCAAAACTTGATGAACATAAAATTTTCAAAAGTGTCTTTAATTAGCTGTCCACCACTGTATGTGATTGGTGTCCAATATTTATATTTATATTTCTTTAAAAAAAAAGCTTTTGTGGTCCGTCCGTCAGTCTGTCACCATGGTGTTAATTGTTTATGTATTTCCCATACAACAAACGCGGTTTTTTTGCTCTTTTGTTATTTACCGAGCCAATAATATGGAACCCTTCGTGCGCGAGTCCGATTCGCACTTGGTCGTGTTTAATATTTTTTTAAACACAAACTTTCTATGAAAACTCACAGAAATTAGAAATTGAAGCTTGAAGTTATGAATCCAAACTAAAATATTATAATCGGTGTTTCTTGTAAAGGTGTCGTACACATTTTTGCAGTTGCGATGAGGTTACATATATGCAATTAATGAAGATTGAAAATACTACTACTGCCATATTAATTCAAGGTAAATAAATTTGTCCTTTCAAACATTTCAGGACCGGCCACACTATTTTTTTATTGGGCTGGCCTGGCATGCTTTCCAATATATACAGTCTGCCAGATTCTTTACGTTCTGCTATTCTTAGTGGGTTTTGTTATCTTTTTCAAAATGGCAGACGAGTATGTATGAAACGTGAATGTTTACACGTTTCATACTTACACGATTCATACATATTCGTTTACAAAAATATAGGGGCACGCTAAGGCTGCGTTTTCACAGGAGTCTAGCTGAGCAAGAGATGTGTAAAATTGGCTAATGATGTTACTGAAACGTCAACATCATTAGTTACGCATCTCTGTTAGCTCCGCTTTTGTGAAAACTAGAACTAAAATATTGACCATGAAATAAAAATATTCTCTTTTAGGTTTTTAATTGATCATTTAATTACTTCTGGTATAATACTTCTGGCCTGCTCACGTGATCGATAGATAACTCAACCAATGGTTAAATGTTGTTACTAGCGGTTGAAAATATTTTACAGTGCGCGTTTTGAAGAAAATATACCTTAACAAACGCACAATCGCAAATATTCAACCACTGGTGAGGAAATTTAACAATTTGTAAAGAAAGATAACTATCGATCACGCAACTGGACCTAACATGGAAGTATTTATCATTTTTTAATAAGGGGATCAAAGTTCAACTGTTGTGTAAAGGCGCAAATTTACTGGGCGACAAATATCCCACGTATCGCTAGCGACGTCGGGGGAAGTTGCGGGACTTAGTTAGACATGTCAGAAAACATCAAGCGACACTCATATTGTAAGTAAGACACCAGGTAAACGTTTATAAATTGAAAAAGAATCACAAAAATATTCTTTTTAAAAACATAATATAATATTCATTGAAATTGTCTTAACACTATAACATAAATATATAAATACTAGCGGTCGCCCGCGGCTCCGCCCGCGTGGATGTCGGTTACCGCTGCAAAAAGCCTACCCAGGAAAGACACGGTCAGCAAACAAATGATTCCCATGTCAATTCACAGACACCGACACTAACTTCGACGAAGCAGTCACTATCCGCAGGCTGAACAGATTTTCTTTCTGTGGGTGTTAATTGTTAAGTCCCGGAGTGCAACCCGTTGTTTTAGGATAGAAAACTTAAGCTATTATTGTAGAGCTTCTCTATACACAACATTTGACGTTACATTATTTTCTGGTAACAAAATATACTGATGCTCGGGAGCCCCGACCCCATGCGTAAAACATTCTTTTCGTAAATAAATTCCTACTTATTTGAATGTTTGGCCCAGGGATTTGTTTATCGTGAGTGCGAAAGAAATTTTTACTGAAAATCGCGCCGCGCGGGTACCTTACTCATAGATCTAAACTCCCCCTCCCACACGCTCACCGGGCCTTGGTAAAGCCTACTTCGCAACGGGCCGGCCGTGCAGCAGAAATCGTAATATGTATTTTAATTTCGCTATAACTTCAAAACCAAACGTCCAATTTAATATCGCTATAACTTCAGAACCAAACGTCCAATTTTAATCATTTAAAGACCAAATATTATTTACATTAACTGTACTTAGTGATGAAATAATTAATTTTGATAAGGATTAATAGCATGAGTAAAATAAACGCGTTTAAATGTAGTCCAAAAAAAAATCAAGATTTTTCAATAAAAAAAAATGGTTCTTGTGCCTCACCCGACATAGATAGGTACAGTATGTCGCGGACTTTTTTGTAGATATTTATAATAGTCCCCCTAGCCGATTTCGACTACGGTGGCCAGTCACAAGGACCAACCGACTGCGCGGGACATATTATAGTGCACAAGTGTGTGCGCAAACACAGGTGCACTCTCTATTCCTTTCACTCTCATAGCCCGATGGGACAGTAATCTGACACGACCGGAGAGAGATCAGGATCAGGAGAGATATTTATAAGATCTACAATTACTTAGAACATTTTATGGTTCTATCTTTAATAGTTTAGGCAGGGTACGCAAAATAAGTAACTGTTTTGGTTGATTTTTTACACCTTGTGTCCGAAAAACCCTAATATCTTACGGAACCCTATTTTTGTTCAAAATTAAATATATCCTATATTACTCGTGGATAATGTAGCTTTCGAATGGTGAAAGAATTTTCAAAATCGGTCCAGTAGTTTATGAGCCTATTCATTACAATCAAACAAACAAACAAACAAACAAAGTTTTCCTCTTTATAATATTAGTGTAGATTTATAAGATCTACAATTACTTAGAACATTTTATGGTTCTATCTTTAATAGTTTAGGCAGGGTACGCAAAATAAGTAACTGTTTTGGTTGATTTTTTACACCTTGTGTCCGAAAAACCCTAATATCTTACGGAACCCTATTTTTCTTCAAAATTAAATATATCCTATATTACTCGTGGATAATGTAGCTTTCGAATGGTGAAAGAATTTTCAAAATCGGTCCAGTAGTTTATGAGCCTATTCATTACAATCAAACAAACAAACAAACAAACAAACAAACAAAGTTTTCCTCTTTATAATATTAGTGTAGACAAGATCATCGGTACAGATTGCTACATTTGATAACTTACGTACAAGGTTTGGCGAAACAATAATAAGAAACGGTTGAAATATGTGTCTGTGTGTGTATAAATATTCGTCCGTTTTAATATTAAGATATATTTGTAATTTCTTACCTAGTCTTTATGCAATAAATTATTTGATTTGATATGATATGTCGCGGGATGTCCTCAGACATGTCAGGCGGAATCGTTTGATATGTTGCCTACACTTGGATAATTCAGTGACATGTGCCAGGATTGCATTGAACAGAAAACCATACTGCGCCGACCCCAGATAAACTATGAGCAGGGCAAGGAGATGATGATGACTTACAGTAGACCGCTTCATTGAGATCTCGCCTTCGAGGCGGCGGGGTGCGGGCGGAGACGAGAGGGCGGTTAGTGAGCGGCGCGGGCGGGTGTTGCCACGCTGCCCACACCCCTCAAACGTCCCTCCCTCGCCACCCCCCGCCACGAAGGCGAGGTCTCAATGAAGCGAGTCTACCTATAGTTGCGAGACATTTTGTCGTGTAGTGAATACATGGCTGAATGTTCATGACCCTCACCTGAATGTGCGTCTGTGCGCGAGTTATCGCGGCTTCTTGGCGGAGTCCCCACGCGCCGTCGGCGTCGGCACCGGCGGCGGCTCCGCCACGGCCTGCCGTCACCGGGGTTAAGCGAAGCGTTAGTACAATGTGGAACGCATACCCTATTAAGACGTGGTAAGGAAGTCTGTTCCGAGAAACTGACTACTGATTAAAAAAAAACTCTTAATTCGATTAAAAAAATAAGTCAAAGAAGGTGTCTCCTTAAATCCCAAAGAGATAAGGAATAGTTTTTAAAATAAGAATCAATCAAGTACGATGAAAATAAATAGATTTAGAAGCCATTGGCAATATAACGGAAACTTCCAGTTTTTAACATTTCGTCTCAATAGGGTATGAGCTTGGTTAGTGACATGACACGTGCTGGGTTAATATGATACGGACGTACGCTTAAACTTGGCGTCATTTTACGAGCACTATAACTAAATTTATATGGCGGTTAAATAGTTTAAGCGTAGGTACATAATTGACATTTTATCATGCGTGCAGTGCATCACGTATGGATCACGATTTTGTGCCGTGCATAACTAATAAATCATTGTGAATCTCTTAAATAGATGAATACACAGAAATAGAAACAAGAGATGAACAGATGGATATGTTCCAACATAAAGTATCATGTAGCATCAAATAGGTAAATAACACTCGACGATTAGGTAATAAAATCACACATTTACATCCATCGCAATTTACTTAACAATATATCATTTTACTGAAAAATTACTAGTTTAATGGTTTTACTAATAAGTAGTGCTCATCGTCACAGATTTACACACTTGAGTTATTTTACTAGTAATAAGCTCATCGCCGAATACGGAACCACAATTTCGAGTGTTTGAATGAAAAATGTTTACAAAACATTCATCATCATTCTAAGGAAGAAAGTTTACAAGCATTATCCTAGTCAAAATAATAGTTGGCTAATTAATTAATCAAATAGTTTTGTGGAATAAATGCTTAATAGATAATGATATAATGTATGGCAACGTGAGATGTGAAATGAATGATGCACTGCATGAAGTAAGTTTGTTTGTGAATGTTGTCATATTAATTCAGCAGCGACATGAGGGAAAACATTAGATTAAATAACAGACACCACATAATTAGTTACATGAGACAATTACAAATTATAACACATAAAACTAGGTCGTACCACCTTAATTAATCTTAACTAAACTTCACAACAATTTGGTGTACATTAAATAGTAAAAAAAATAAGGTGGTGTAACCAGGCTTAAGTAGTAAAAGCATCCAGTGTTTGAGAACAACAATTATGTATAGTGTTATCATATTCAACGTACAGATTGTTTTGTCTGCGTTTTGTCGTGTAAACAAGATTTTCTATTATGATGCATTGTAGTACATCAAATAGACGCAATATGGGAAGGGGATTTGGACCCTATCATATGACAACAAAATGTATAATTTCGAATGACGTAGAGATCTTTAACAATCTATAAGCAAAACTATCCATACATTGATATAGAAGTCAATAGAAATTGTGAGTGCTACCTAAATCATTTTTTAAAAACCAGGTAGTTTTATTAATATTGTTAATGCGTTCGATTAGTTACAGGTGGTTATTAAATTCAGTAAAATAGCTGATTAACTGAGCCGCTTACAATCCGCGTATAACATAACATCAACAGTGTTGATAAAGAAATTCGCTTGTACGGGCAGCAGCACATCATGATAAACTCTGCAGTGTCTTAGTCGGTTGGTTTAAGAGTTATTTTTGAACAACACTGTATAGTTTCAAGTATTGGCGAATGTACTATACGACGAACGCAAATGTAGTAATATCGAATAACCTTACATGAACAGCTTAATCGGTGGAACTAACAGCTATGGAATAGTAACGGTTTTGGATGAGTGAATATCAACTAGGCACCAATCAAACATACGTTCTTGATTAATAATGCTCGGTTCCTGGGGTTCCTTTTAAGGCGATCGGTCATTTAATATGGCCAGTTAGTTAATAAGTTTGACAGGGCTTTGTCCGCACTTAGCTTCCTATTTTGGCCATTCTTCATATTCTTTTAAGCCCACTTGCGCATTTAACCCAGGATTACGCCAATCCTGGATTAAATCATCATTCTATCTTTATTAGTTTATTTGACGATGACAGAGACAAAAATAAGATTGAATCCAGAATTAGCGTAATCCTGGTTTAAATCATCATGCGCAAGTGGAACGCCATTTAAAAGACCAGACAATATAGTTATGAAACTGAGCATAAGATTATTAGACAGAGCAACCATTTTAACAAGACTGCTGATGCGAATTGGAAGTTTCAATAATTGTTTTTTACATTAATTGGGAAAAATCGAAGTAATTGATAAATCTATGAACGTTAATAGTGTTTTGGCACTATACAAACTTAATGATATAAATTTCACTCGTAAAAAGCAACCGTGACTCTGTGACAGACGAGGAATTGAACCCTATACTCGGCGAGTGGTATAGGCATACGCCCGGATTGCGTAAGACGTGGTATAGGCATACGCCTGGATTGCGTAAGACACGGGGTTCAATTCCTCGTCTGTCACAGAGTCACGGTTGCTTTTTACAAGTGAAATTTATATCATGTACTAATTTTATCTTAATTTACCAACGATAATTCAGAATGCAACAATGCCACATAAATGCTAACAAGATAGTAGAATCATTTACATATCAACCGGGTGTTTATGCACTCACTAGTGAGTTACGTAAGTATTTCTTTGAATAACTGACAAGATAAGTCTAGTTTGGGTTTTCGAGAAGCTACTCAAAAGTCAGAGGTGAAATGATAAAATGGATTGCGAATCTGATAAGACTGCGTTCAATTAGCAATCGTATAAAGTTATACATTTGATACCTAAATATGTATTAAGTACTTTAATTTGCAAACAATAAACATTTAGATTAGTTGTTATCTGGCCACAAAAATAAATAGACATAAATGGGGAATAATTACACCAATTGACAAACTTGAAAATCAAATCGATTTGCTAAGATCTACTCAAAAAGACGATAGTGTCATCTTTGTCACTCGAGCTAGCATAACAAGTGAGTAAGTGCGGTTGATAGAGTCAAAGATATGCATAGAGTTGATCCCAAAGAAAAAATATTAATAATAAATGCAACTAGAATTTTAAAAAAATACACGATTGTGGTTTACGCCTTCAACATTCTATCTATACATTGCAACTAGAAACCCCCCTCGGATGTGTCTATGTTTTTTTTTTGTTACGAGCCTTTCGATCCATGAGCGTTTAAACGACTACCAATCTACATTGATAGTCAAACAATGGTTTGATAGATTAGGATGTACATTCTACATGGGATCGAACAAAGAAAAGTTCGAATTGCCACTATGACTACTCTTAATTTTAAACACGAGGCAAAGTAAACGTTATACCGAGGTGCGGCGAATTAATTACACGCATATGTAACGCACGTGGTTACGTGCCGACTTATTACCGAATGTGCAAGTGCAGTCACGAGCAAATAAAAAATATACAAACGTGCCTTAATGTATTTGCATTAAAGTTCTGAATCGTACGCGCGTGTATACATTTCCATGATCGAGACTGTACAAGGGACATTTTAGGCCTTCGAATGTAATTATTAACAGAAACAACGTTAACGAATAAATTGAAACAGTTAATAAGGGGAACTTATCGCAGACTTTGCTATTAAGATACAGCCCGACAACGATATTCTGGTCGATAGATGACATTGACAGGGGCGCTAGAATTTTATCAGGGTAGCCAATGCCAAAAAACCACTCGATTGTGGGAGTTTAGACAGCTGTTAAATTAATAGTTTTTTACCAACCATGGTAATGTCAACGAGAATGTTACAAATTGAAAGCAGTATAAGCATGATGTTTGTATCATGTATGTTCCAGTTATTTTAAAAGCAAAACAATCGTTGAACATTATAACTTTATTTTTATAGAAGTTTAGCTTTAGGGTATTAAAATCATAATTTTATTTTAAAAAAGTTACGAAAATGAAACATCATCAGGAGACATTAAGAAATATGGGGTAATCTCCTTTAAGATTGGGGAGATTTGGCTACGCTAGATGTAGTTTGCAGTATTTTACAAGATGGCAGGTGTTAGTTCTGATTTTCGCCGTCGGCCAAAAGATTGTTGTTGCACTGTAGCTTTTGTTACTTATGCAGCTCAAATGTCAATCAAAACGATGTTTTTTCATATGGTATTATAATAATAACTATCATTTTATTTTTGTAGACTTTGTCACTTCAACCAGTGATCATATTTTCATAGCCAATAAAATTCATTTATCACGCATAGCTTTACTTTTATGAGTATTTGGAATAATTGCGTTTCATAGCAACAAAACAATAAATGAAAATGTGATGTGATTTAAACGTTAGCGTTAACTTTTTTGCCACACCAATAATGATCTACTATCTATAATGGCATAATTATTTTACGCAATTATATACTTAAAAAGATCTATAGGATATTTAAAAATCTTACACAACAGGCAAGTTTCTAATCTTGGTACTTGTATTTTCGGCTCTATGACATGTATGAATGTCGAAAATAAAGGCATCGTATTCAAGAGGCGATACGATTTATTCTGTACAAACTTTCGTACCATTGCAATTTCTGTTTGCATACTGAGCTGACGGTTTATTTATAATTAGTTAAGTAGGTAGACCCAAAAGCACTCATTTGAATTTGATCTGATTTATTTATATATTCGGAAAATTTAACTGTCACGTGTATCTAGCCGGGTGGAAAAAGCTTTTCCTTCCATGAGCGTATAAACGCGAACTAGAGTGGAAAGTAATTTTGTTTAATTTGCTAGGATCCGGCAAAGGAGTCAAAGATAATTGAGTCACATGAAATTATGTTTTAAAATAAAAGCTGTTCATACAATTATGCTTAGTTATACTTAAAAGAATAATTTTATATAAAACATACAATAATTGGTCAATTGGTGGCAATATATTCGGCTGCCCGCCATAGTTCGTCTAAAGTGTTTTTTAAAAACAAGTAACTATCTTGGTCGTTTCAAATCGGTAATGCCCTCGACCGGACAGCACGATTATGATAATAGGTTCAAAATCATCAAATAGGTACAACCCTTAAGCTGCGATTGCCTCCATAATCATGTTACCGTTACCTTAGAGATGTCCACACCAGTGACGCCCTTCACCAGCTCAGGGATGCACTGCACGATGCTCAGCACCTCGCCGGTGAGCTTGGCGGCGCCGACCTCGCCCCCGCCGCACGACACCATCGTCACCTTGCGCGCTTGGGACAACGGCGCGGCCACTTCCGCTGCCACCTGCGAGAAGAGGCGGTTTGAAAATGGAACACGTACCATGTGTTGAGACGAAAACAGATAACTAAGCGCTGAGCAGCAAAATGGCGGATCATAAGCCGCTATGTGCTGTCAATGTTTAGTTAACTATTTTCTTCTATGACAACTAAAAACAGTCAGTCTAGAATCTAGACTGACTGTTTTTAGTTGTCATAATAACTCAATAATAGGTTTACTTTGAGAGCCAAATACTCTGGAAAAAGTGCTACTGTAAGCTCTTCTAAGCGCTTAGGATAGCTGTTTTCTTCTTAACATACTTAAATTGATAACGTAGACATTAACAAATGGGAACAATAATTCTTTAGCGGACATCCGGAATGTGAAACAACAGGAATGCAATTATTATAACATAATAAGTTTTGATAATACATTTCATTTAAAATTTCCGACACATTGCGTGAATGTATAGTAGTAATATTTCTAACAAAACTTTTATTGTTCGCCTGATGTAAACTGTTTATGGAGTCTGGCCTGTTTTTAAGATCATACTAGGGCTAAGACTACCCAAATCTGATATAGCAGAGCTTGCAAATGTAAAAGTTATTAGACATATTCGAAAAAAAAATCAGATCTTATCCTTGGATCTCATTGAATGCCTTGTGTACCAAGTAACGAAGCTTCATATTGTCACGTCAACCAAAACACGCTGCGGCTGTGACCAAACATCAACTCTTAGGGGAAATAAGAAACCAAAAATTGTGCACGGGCGGGACTTTCTTATTCAATCTTTGAAGAATTCAAATATGACACTGTTAGTGTTAAAAAAACCATTCTAAACCATCTCATGGGAGATGATGAGAGTTTTCCTATTTATTTATGTTTTGAAATGTTTACTATTTTTCAAATAAATGTGGAGTAGCAGGTCTGGTCGAAAATATTCAAAAGATAATAAGAGTAATAGCAAAATAAGTAAATACAGACCTTTGGCAGTGTCTCCAGCATCATGTCGACCATGGCGGCCGAGCCGTACTCCTTCCACGCCTCCGCCTTCTTGGACATTTGCTCCGCGTCCGCCACCGCCTTCGCCTTGATCGCGTACGCCTCCGCCTGGTCGACAGGAATAAAGCATTAGAAATACGATAACAACTTTTGGGACTGTCCTGAGAGTTATGACATACCTTACGCAAATCATATAGGCAGGTACCTCCAGCTGCGTAGCTAGAGTGCTACGCAGCTTGGGTATATTGGGTATATGGACATATGGTCCATTGATTGGGTCATCTTAAATTTTTATACCTATGCGAGGTACATAAGTCAGGCAGAGGTCTTCGATAACCTTCCACGTTACTCAGTCCACCAAGCACTCTGACCGAGCGCGACGACAGCGTCACAAACTGTTGGGGGAGTTGAAATGACAAATGGCTGGCTTTTCTATATTAAAGTTATTGTCATTACAAAAAGTAAATAAACCAAAGTTATTACACAGAAATATGTACTCGTATTATCTATGTATTCTATTCAATTACGTTAATCTTTAGTGTCGATGTTTACTTATTAATAAAATATAATGCACGGTTACGTAAATTTTGTACTAAAATTGCTAGAGAAATGGTGGCAGACGTCCCCCAAGGTTTTTTTTTTTTGGTCACTGCGAGCGCTGACATCGTTTCGGGTCACACAGCTCATATCTTGCCCCAGTGAAGAATTAATTAAACTGTTAAAATAGCCAAGTGCAAGCTACTTGCTATATGTAATGGCTTTGGTCCCATGTAAGTTTCTGGGACACGATGTTCCTGACATAACGACACATCACAATAACCGCACGAAACGTTCTGTCAAGAAAAACGTCGTTTCTGAACAGTTTTTGAAAGCTATGAACTTTACCCACCTCTCCGCGAACCTTGACCGCCTCCGCCTCTGCCTCCGCCTCGAGCACAGTCTTCAATCGCTGAGCTTCCGCTAACTTTTCCAGTTTGAACTTTTCGGCTTCAGCGGGTCTGGAAAAATACGCGTTCATTTATTTTCTATGTAGATCTAAGTACACACATTAATTTAAATAGGCTTGTCGCCAATCGATATTGACGTACTTTTTATTAATTGTCAAAACGCTATTCTTCCATATATTTACTATGGCGATTTGAAATTATGACGTCATAGTTTTCTGTGTTACAGAGCTATTATAAATATAATTTTGTAAATAAATAAAAAAATGACAATGAAAAGTTGGCCTAAAATATTGGGGTCGTCGAATTGTTGGTGATTGCAAGAAACCACCCAAATTGGATTTGCTTTTAACTCGAGAGTAAATTAAAGATAGTGCTAAGCCAGGGTAAACGATAAGGCGAGCTTTCCCAGAAGAATCCCGTTCACTATAGGTTTCACTTGCGTTTCCCGAGGGACATTACGCTATCCGAGCGCATGCCTATACAACTAGGCCACCGACACCAGCCTGTTGAATTTTGAAACTGCTTTCTTTAACGCATAGCCGTACTGCTTTTGAACTGTCCAGTTTATTGTTTATCATATTTTTTATTAAGCAGGTTGTTATAATCTACTAATGTCATACTAAAGCTCTTGGTTGAAGACCTGCGTCTCCCATTATCATTTTTTACCTAGCGACCTTCGTTTCGCCCTGGTCCTACTCATAAAGTTTCTAATTTTCCGCGAAATATTCCTATTATTTTATTGCATCTAAAGACTACAGACTAGACTAGACACCGTTAGTACTGACTTGCGCACAGTGGCCTCCAGCTCCTTCTCCCGCCGCTGCACCTCCCACTTCTGCACGGCGATCTCTTGCGTGCGCTCCACCACGGCGATCTGCATCTGTTCCTCCTTGATGCGCTGTTTCGTCTTCGCCGCTTGCAGCTCGTACGCCATTTCTGCTTCAGCCTGTGATAATATAAATAAAATTTAAATAAAAATAGCATGTTCAAAGTCAAAAAAGGACTGGCCTTGAAGGAAGGCCCTAATGACAGTTGTAATGACGAAACTTTTTAGTTTGGACCTCGACGTCGTAAGCTGCCTTCTTCAGCTCAAGTCTCGCTAAGCCACACTTACTCGGTGTCGTTGCGGAACCGCCCATTCATGTTCAGCTACAGAACATACTGTTCCAAAGACCAATAGTTACCTTCTTAGTCTGGACCTCGACGTCGTAAGCTGCCTTCTTCAGCTCGAAGTCTCGCTGCGCCTTAGCAATCTCGGTGTCGTTGAGGAACCGCGAGGCCATACGCTGCTCCTCCGCCATCGCTTCCTTGATCTTGGCCTCGGCTTGGGCTTCCGCCTCGCCGATGCGGGCGTCACGCTTCACTTCGGCCGTTCGAGCCATACCCAGGGCTTTGAGGTAGCCCTGTATGAGTAAAATATTATGTTAGCAGTGGAAAAGATGAAGTGTGATTAAGATTTAAGATTAATTTCGTAAAGTCGTCGTTTTTGTTTTCAACACAGATCTTTAATACTTATACTGGGAATGTGATGTTAAAGGGATAGTTGAGATATCTACAGTAGATATAGAAAAGAAGAATAAGAATTTACAGATTTTAAACTCTTATTTAAAGCGAATGAGTTGTGGAAATACATACTCGATAGAAAATGAGTAGTAAGTATCTAAAGATCTTCAAAAAGCTATGAGTATACATAACTTTTCCAGATAGAAAGGCTTGCATTATAAATATCAATCAAGTCATGTTCCCACAAAATGTGCTAGATTTAAACCAACAAGTCAAAGTGAAACATTCGCAAAACCAGTAAACAGTTTAAATTATTACGAATATCGCAAAAATCACATTAAAAATCTTCATTCCCTCGCAGCATAAAGCCTGAAATAAATGGCAAGTATGATAGGCACTAATGCATGTTGTATGTATGGAGATATATTATGTATGTGTACAATGAAAAACTTTATGCTAAGATCAAGTATTGGAATTATTTCACCAAAACCCTTTCTCAAAATAAAAATATAAAAATGGATATACAAGTGCCTATTTTACGCATTTACTCCAAAAGACGTATATTTCAAGAAGCCGAAATACCAATACTAGTAGATTTTACTAGATGCAAGCTGTCACTACACATTGAATAATTCAGCAAATAAGTTGTTTAATTGCTTTACAAAAATACAGCAAAGCTCTAACTGTAATAGCTTCGCCGTGATTTGAAGGATGTTGCCGTGAGAAAGTCCATTTTAGAAAAATATAGTACTTTCTCTCTCATGCTGTATACCATGTTTATGGTGGTGGTATTTATTCCCACCTTTTAATATCAACATTTTAATGACAAGAAGCAGTGATAACAATCAAGTTGTATTTGTGAATAAATAATGAAATACATGAGATTTTAAACTTTCGCGTTGCATTACAATGAGAATTAGACATGACGGGTCTAAACACGAAATATTAATATGAGTAAATGATACTCACTGCTCGACGTTTCGGCTGCGTTGCAACAGCCGTGGTCACGAGCCAACTGGTCGCTGAACACATCTTGCAAGAAGGAGTTAACCACTGGATGGAGTTACATGATCCGAAAATCCTCTCCACCGATCGTCATTATTTTTCAAGAATAATACGTGAAGCGATTGAGATTCGTAAGTACAAGAATTTCAATCGGGATGATGGATATAAGTTGTCATCGGTATGGAACCCAGTGATTAACAAGTGTAGGCCGCGAGTGTTACCGATTAATGCAAACCGCGATACCGTGAGTGTTGTTTGTCGAGGTGACTGTACTGACAATAATTTATCTAGTGTTGTGAGGGTGGCGGAAGAAACTTCAAGCCGCTATACTGACAATTTATTAAATGAAGTGAGGGTGGCAGAAGAAACTTCAGGCCGCCCGCGCAGACGATGCCGCGATCCACCAGTTGGCTCGTGCAACGCAGCCGAAACGTCGAGCAGTGAGTAGCATTTACTCATATTAATATTTCGTGTTTAGACCCGTCATGTCTAATTCTCAATGAAATACATCTTTAACATCAGTTGGTAAGCACACATCGTTGAAAACTAAATAGGCACGCCGTGACAGCACAGCAGTTGAATTCATTGCACAAATCCTACGTACCTTCGCTCCCTGGGGCAGTATTTAGAAGAGAAAAATTGTACATAATGTGTGGTGAACATTATATAGTCAGCATTAACATTATACTTTGAAAAGTGATATCAGTACCGATTCCCACATTCAGTGTGCAGACAAGCATAAACGCGTGGACAATGTAACATTTTCTTCAACACAAATATGCACCATAAGCTTAGAATGCGGAAATAAGTATCTAATGAGTCTGAACTTGTATTAATATTAATGATGACTGCTAATAAAAAATAATTTCACTTGTATACAAAATGTTGTGTTCCAGGTACCAGGACATAGCTTCCACAAACAGTACAAGACAAGATAAAATCGAAAAAGTTTAATTTAATATTTTGGGTATTGCACAACATGTGAACGTACCTCTTCGTCTCTTATATCTTTCAGTGTGTAGGACACTACAGTTATGCCCATGTTGATCAAGTCGCTTGATGCTACTTCGAAGACCTGGAACCAAAAAAGTGTATATTAAAATCATTATTTTATACTTCTTTTTTATTGGCGTTTAATACGGGTACCTGATGTACCCGTTGCAAATCTCGTTGCTTTCAAGGCAAGTGAGAACTTGCATTTCCAATATTTGGCTACCTAATTGGTCGAAAGGTTTTACTTAAGTCTGGCGAACAGATAAGTAGATATGTACCAATCATACGCGATCCTGATATTAGGTGCGATCGTGGTCAAATACAATAATAAATAATACAGACTACAAGGCCCATTGATAGAGCCCAAACAAAAGGGCAGTCTAGCCGGTCAGCTATCGCATGCAGCATGATTATTTATAAGCTACGCATAAATAAATCAATAAAAGTGATCCTCGGATGTTATTCCTTACTTAGATTCGTTTCTAAAAATGTAGTCTATCTATTGTAAGTGAAAGTCACATAAAGCTAGATAAGGTGTGATGAGGGAGGTGGGAGGAGGGAAAAGAGGACGGCGGCCTTCACCCCCACACCATAACGGCCAGCATGCATACTGGACAATAATTAACGAAATTAATGTCAATTACATGTAATTGGATGGGCGGGAACAATGCACATGTTGACGTCATCCGAATTTTTAGTCTTCAATTTTGAAATGTCAGTCATTTATTTCAGTTTTAAATTATCGTAATTTTTTATAATCATCGGAACAATGCACATTTTGACGTCAGATGAATTTGTAGTCTTCGATTTTTAAATGTTAGTTATTATTAATATTATTTTTTGGTTTCTTTACAATTTCTCAGCAGAAGCTGGTATTTTAAACATCATCTACAAATATTATTATTAGTTACAACTATAATAATTTGAAACAAATGTCATGACAACTAACTACTGGGTAACAAACGGTTGGTTTGTTTTTATGAATCGACGTTATAGATTGTTAATATTTATTTGAGTATGACTACCACTAAAGTCATTCCTTGCAACAATTCCAACTAAATCAAATTGTTTATTTCCTTATTTTTAGTTGGTATGGGTAGTTGGCTTGTCTCTTGACTCCAGACCAAACCAAGTGCGACTAAGACCAAGTCGAAGATGAAACGAGCTTGAAACTTATTATAGTCGATAAAAAAATAGTATAAATAATTACTCAAGTTGCGTCTAGACGTGGTGAGGCCTACTCTGACACGCACAGTACGATATTGCGTAATAACTGTCTAGACTAGTCAACATACAAAAATAAGATCGCAATTGGACGTTACACCAATCAAACAATCTCGTTTTGGGACTCGACATGTATGGAATCTGACGATTTATCGTCACACAGGCACACGCAAGCAATTAATAAATGAGGCCGATGTCTGGAGCATATCGATTTCCTACGAAGAATTTATGACTATACTCAATGTCTGAGAATGGTGCCCATAAAATTTTGGGGGAACGTCTTTTGGTGCAAGGGTTTTGCAAAGAAGGACGAAGTTATAATATAAAAAGCTTTTACAACAACAAACTTTTGTACCGTGTCTTGCTAAGCATTTAACATACGAAAGAGTAAAACTGACCTTTTTCGAGAATATTTTTCTGTCTTTGTATATTTCTTCGACCGTCATGGAGCCCATAATAGCGCGCTGATGACCTTCCAGGGTCACCAGGGCTATATGCTGTATCTCCTGTTCGGACTTGCCCAAAAACTGCTCGCAGGCCGAGAGCAGCATTTCGGCGTTTTGCCCTTGTATCTTCACCTGAAATGATTAAAAGGAAGCGTCAGTACTCTGCAATAAAACTAGTCGACTTTTCTCACCACATAAAATGCTGTGTGTGTAGTCAAAACCTGCCATTTACTACATATAGGAATTCCAAAACTTAGTAGCGACTAGTGTTAATGCATTGTAAAAAAACAGTTAGTAAAAACCTTAACGCAAATACCTATTACGTAAGAGCTGTATTGAATGGGTTAGTCTAAATATTATAATAATATTTCAGTTTAACCTGTGACCTGTGACTGTGTTTTTGAAAATAGTGATAACTGTACTGCTTTTTTTAATCGGTCTAATAGTTCCTGAGATTAGCCCGATCAAACAAACAAACAAACTCTTCAGCAGCAGCAGCTACAATATTATAGTATGTATTTGACGACGCGTTTGGTGTATTGGTTAGCGCTCCTGACTATACGCGGGCCGTCGCGGGTTCGAATCCCGCAAGGGGCAAATGTTTGTGTGATGAGCACATTTGTACCTCAGTCATGGATGTAATATGTGTTTAAGTATTTATGGGAGACGCCCCCGTCATAATCGTTGTCTTACTTCGTGACACAAGGAAGACAATTCCTTACCACGATACCAGACAATTGGTGTGTTGTCTGGCGCATATTTATTTATATTATTATTTTGGTTTTTAATTAGTATAGATTACCTGTGCAATGCCGGTTACAGATATCGGCACACCCTGGCTCGTGTACACGGTGGGCGACTCAACTTGCAACGTCATGGTGTTGAGGGAGATCCTCTGCACGTTCTGTATGGCCGGCCAGACGAACGCGCGCCCTCCCGGCACCAGCAGCGGTTTTGAGTAGCAGCATCCTGGTCGAAGGGGCCAGTTAATTACTTGTTTATTTTCGATTATTTGTTTGGTGTACAATACTGGTACAACAGTTGCTTGAAAATAAATAAAAACAGATCACAGGATCCACACAGGATGCAGAACGTATAGCAAATCCTGAATCATCTTATGTGTTTCTATAACACGAAGGAGATCTCTCGAGCCCACCGCTTTCAACGAAAATCAACAAAGCGTCATTTAAAACAAAAGAAGACATGAGGTGCAAAAGATTTTGGCTCAGGTGGTTAGGCGCAAGAGACCTCGATCATACATAACACTCTGGATTAGTATGTAAGTTACTAGCGGTCCTAGCGAACTTCGTTACGCCCCAAGCCCGGTCCCGCCCCGGCCCCGTTTTAGGGGAATTTTCTTTGCTATAAACCTCACGGAGCCCGAGACCTTTCCAACGAATGCAAAACCGTGGAAATCGGTTCGTGCGTTCTGGATTTATAGCGTCAGGAAGGAAAACCCGACTTGTTTTTATATAGTAGAATAGTATTAAAGCTGATATGATATATCATTTGTTAATGTACAATATCTTTTCCGAAAAAAAAAATGTTTACAGTTTTTATATTTATGCTCTGAACAGCAGAGCATGAATATAGAAACTGTAAACTTTTATTTTTTGTAATGGCCAGATTTGAAGTGCTTGACATGAACCGGACAAGATTAAATAAAAGTCTTCAAAGATGTCCTTGGAAGATAACTTATCTGCATATAGTATGTTATTTATCAAACATAGAAAGATATATTAATAGGCAAAATAACAAAGGGCTTATTATGATGAATCATATTCAGCAGATACCAGGACTCCCCCGAATGTTAAGTACAATTTTTCAAAAAATAATTATAGAAACTAGCGAAACTTATGTATGAGGTGGTAAGTAAGATTGAAGTTAACTTTACTCATTATTGAAAAACTATCTGTTGCCCTTATATTGCGTGAAAGTAATAAATTATCTGCGATCGAAGAATTTTTAATTAGATAGATCTGAATGACAGCTACGATCACAGTTTTTCTTTTCTAATTTAGAAAGCATAGTGCAACTATAAACAAAAGTAATACATGAAACCGTTTTCCTAATGAGTAAAAAATCTAAGTGCTTTCACTTGCAACAGCAATATTCTTCCATGAGATTTTGCCTATTTCGACTTTTTAATACTAAATTCTAATAAATAATTAGAAATAATGATGATATTTGTATTTAATAAATTATTTGCTATTAAAAACTTATTAGAAATAATGGTAATTAAACAATTTTTTTTTGAGGGTTTTTTTCAAAAGCACTGTTTCATGCTATTTAATTCTGCTTAACACAAATTCAAACTACAAATAAGTGTTTAATTAATTTCTAAACTACGAAAAACTGGCCACCCACCAAAATTAAATGTCATTTTAGTTTATCATTAATATAATAAAAATCTGAGTTTAGCAACGGCTTATATCTAATTCTGTTCTCTTGGTTTTGAAAAACAACTACTTAATGCACAATGTTTATGAATAAAATATGTCTGTAATAAAAACAAACTCAAGTACTAATTAAAATCATTATCAAGCTTGCATATGAGGAAAAACTGTTGAATATTATTATAACTTGTTGTCCAACTTAGTTCAGACAAATAAATAAGTCTTTAAGTTTAAGTCCTCTTTCTTTGTTACCAAATCTACCTTTGCTTTATTAACAAATTATTTATTTATTTTAATCATCATTTATACATCAATTAAATCTTACAATCAAGAATCAGCAACATAGCATCAACTGGTAGTTCAAATGAGAGTGGATAATCACTATCTCTCTGCTCATTGAAAATGTTATGCATTATGAGAAATAAAATATATATACTCATGGACAACCATTTTCAGGAACATGGAACCAGCTCAGGTGGAGGAAGGGACAACCCAAGACTGGCTGTCTTGGCTCCTCTAAACGAGAAGGGTCAACCCCAAATGAAAATGGAAAAGGCAAGCAGAAGAAAAAAAAATCAATTCATCATGGTTGTGCCATGCCACATTGTAGATTTGTAGATGGTCCAATCAATCTATGGGTTCCAAAAGTTGGTGGTAAGAGAATGGTAACAAATATGCAAATATTATTAAATGCCGGGGATTCATAGGCCGCTGGCAGTTTTACAGAACTGCCAGAAAGAATGGCAAAAGCATGTTCATACAAAATTCAAAAATACTCAAAAAATTGAACATTTTCTAAATCTAACTATATAAATCATAAAAGGCAAACAGCTAAGTAATACCTAATTACTCAAGCTTATAAAAATAAAAAAACTAGAAATCCTAAGTCATCATAATGTAAAAGTAGAATTTTTCATTGACCTCTAAACCCATGTATTGGTTTTATGTAAAAATAAAGAAAATAAAATACTTTTTTTTCAGACAGTGTCCATAGAGCAATGATCTATACAAATACAGATATGATTAAAATCAGTATTCAGTAATAGTAAGTTAGACTACAAAAAAAATTGTCAAACCTATAGAGTAAATAACAAAAGATGTTTTTAATGTTCTCATTATTAGGTATTACTAAATAGGTATTGAGAATGTTAGTTTATCCTCGTCCTGCCCATTGTTCTTTTTAAATCACAAAATGAACTTCACACGTCCTGCCCAAGCTTAAAAAAATTTGGGTCGTATTTCTGCCCAGTGTCATTTAAAAATCACATATTCTAATTTCGCGCCTAATATGTCCAATTGACTTCAAAGTGCAATTTTACTACTTGCACCTGATTGGTTGAATGGTTGCCAATGACGGAGCTTCCATTTTGAATTGCCTAGACAAAACACCATTCGTCAGTATCAGTCCACATGGTCAAGATGCCACGTCATCCGCGAAGAGGTAAGATTAATCGATTTTTATCAGTGTAATCATAGATTTTTAAAGAGCAAATAATATTTAAATCTTGAGTTTAATAGTTAAATATTCCAAATACGTTAAACTTTAGTAGTGAATTATCAGCTTTATTTTTTTACAAATGCAAAATGGTATTATGTCCTTTTAAAATCCCATCGGGCACATTAAGTTAATAATATTTTTTATTGTCATAGACTTGAGGGTCACTGATATTGAGAATTTACTCAAGAATTCAGACATCGGTGACTTATAATTTCAGACGATGACTGTGGAGACCCAAAGTATACTCCAGCATGGGAAAGATAGTTGGTAAGCGACAGCGATTCCTTGGAATCTGAAGAAGATGTTACCGATTCTACTGAAAGTGGGGGGGAAGTGCCTGGTACGAGGATCATTTGCAGGTCGTTCTCGTGGATGAACATGTTAAGGCTCTCGTGGACAAACTCGTGGACAGTAGGAAAATCAATAGTCAAGTGTGCTGTCGTCGTCGGGATCAACTCAAAATGTATGGTTGGAACAACAATTTTAACCAAAAACAAATGTATGTTAAATATCGTAAAATTCCATTCTGGGTAAGACTTTCGGATGCTTTTAAGGAGAAGGTTGATCAAAATTATTATAACTTAGTACTTTCATCGATCTCTGATAAGACTGAAGTATTAAATTCATTAAAAGTTTGATTATCCATATCTTAAGGTGTTTATTTAAATGTACCCAATGTTCTCTTAAAATGACAAATAGAGTAAAGAAGATTTAGGCAATCATGCCCAATGTCCTTTTAAAAGAACAAAAGATAGCAACCTAATTCCTGCAAGAATCAGTCAAGCACAGTACCTTTGTACCCCAAAAAAATAATAAATAAAATATTTCATACGAAAGTTGCAAATTTCACCGAAAGTTGTTCCGGGCAGGACCGCTTTGAAATATATTGTCCTTTAAGAATGACAAAGGGCATATTTAGCATGTTAGTAACTAAGCGCCTGGGCAGGACGAGGTTATAAAGTAAAAAAATAAAAAAGTATGAGGCAGCCAAAAAGATAATCAGTTAAGATGCTGGCTGCATGTTTTTGGGTAGCTTTAAATACAAGTAGCACAAATAATTTATATGTTAACTAGTGCTCACTGTGTTTATAGGATGGACGCTATCAAAGCTAAAAACATAAGCGTTTGTAAGGGCTCACGAGAAGAATGATTCACAGTACTCACCCGAAACGACGAGAGCCTCGTTGGGTCCACAGGTCACAAAACCCCACGTCATGCTTGATGATGCAAAGAAAACTAATTAGAAATTAAATAAAAACCGGCACATAAAACAAGGGAAACCATAAAATATTAAATTCTGTATGTCAAAACACTATCGGCTTCATACAAATGAAATGATGGATTGGAGGGGAGAGGCGGGGCGGGGCGGTAGTAGCGGCCATGCCATAGATAGCTTTCATAGACAAATGAGCAAGTAAAGAGCAAAGACCCATGCCCACAGATTAGTAAGAGTATGCATCTGTCTATAACTTAGATTATGTAGTCCACTGATCCTGAGGCCTTACTCTGCAATACAAGATTGTGTTTCCCAATCTAACCGTCCTTGTCGCTCATACTAGGATGGCCTTGCGAGGGAAAGAGATGGCGATATTCAAAAATCTTGGCAAAGTCTCAAGAGTACGGCCCCTGATCATGTAATCTTTTTTTTTTTTTTGATGTAGTCTATAAGATCTGTCTGTATTAAGGTCTGTATACATCTTAGGTATGCATGCCCATGCAAAGCAAACTCGCTGTGTGCGACTGCGTGCGTGTGACTTAGACGAAGTATAGTATACAGGGTGTTTCATGTAACGTGTCAAGCCGATGCGTGGTAATAGGTGAGTACCATACCTATCCATTTCACCCCCATGTATGTTAGACAAATATTTATAGTTTAGGAGTTATAATTTTTTTTCGATATTTTTCATGATGCACCTAGACGATATCTTTAAAAAATTATAACTTTTTTCTGGGTCCACTTTTCTCAGATATTTTGATCTCAATAGAATGCCCATTATTTGCAATATTATGAGTAAAATAATCGCCATCCTAACTTAGACACAAGATACAAAATTATTGATCGATACTAAAAAATATTGCATTAAGCAGAAACGAATAGAATTTTCAACATAAATTTAAAAATATAAAAAAGGTTTTCCATAGTTTCTGACTAATTTTAAAAACGGCTTGACTTCATAAACTTTCATAACAATACAAAAAACGATCTACTTAATGGGTAATTTTTAGCTTAAATCGGCCGTTGAATGTGGCATATCGGAAATATCTTGATTTTCATTATTTTTATTTTTATTGTTACCTTTGCATATTTTTATCAAATCTGATATTTAGTGTCCCTCTATGTTTAAATAGAGCTCATTTGATAACAAGTACATACATTATGTACCTACTACTATCTTTAACCACGACCATATGAGTTAATGAGGGATCCAAAATTTTACTTATATTGCACTCAAATTTCGTACTTTATTAACAACAAATAAACAAGAAACAATTGAAACTAAGACATGCATCATAAAAATCATCTACAACGCATTTATTCACAAACTAAATCATTTCCTTGAGGCTTGGGAAAGCTAAACTAATCCTTTGAGCTAAGAACTAGCCAGCTTTAGCTTTTTGCCCAAGCAGAATTTTCATTTTGGGTCGGGCTCGGCCCTCAAAGCTGGAGCAGTTAGTGATTATGTGATTGCGCCAAAATAAAATGCTGCTACTGCCAATAATTATTAGTGC
Organism: Pyrausta aurata; assembly: GCA_963584085.1. NCBI lineage: Eukaryota > Metazoa > Arthropoda > Insecta > Lepidoptera > Crambidae > Pyrausta > Pyrausta aurata. The sequence goes on from OY757251.1 coordinate 2,943,195, forward strand.
TCGCTAGTCTCTACCTTAAAGGATTAGTATAGCTATCCCACGCCACCAAGAAATGATTTAGTTTGTGAATAAATGGGTGGTAGATGATTTTTATGATGCATGTCTTAGTTTCAATTGTTTCTTGTTTATTTGTTGTTAATAAAGTATGAAATTTG
>OY757251.1:2943549-2971792 GCA_963584085.1 Pyrausta aurata
TACATTATTTTGTTCTATCGCTAATATTTTCGGCAGCGCATTCGACGAAAGAGGTTTTAAGACTCATTTTTCTACACCTTTGGTTACATTGTTCAAATTTTACCAAGGATCCCTATTATTTCAAAATGAAATGTAGCCTATGTCAAATTGGAAGAATGTAGCGTTCTATTGGTGAAATATTTTTTTAAATCGGCCCAGTACTTTTTGAGCCTATTCATTACAAACATACAAACATACAAAAAAGGTACAAATCTTTCCTCTTTAGAATATTAGTGTAGATGTAGATTAGTGTAGATAGGTACTATAAATTATAATAATTATTATAATTTTCCTTCTGGCCAACAGTGACAGTCAGAACCAAAGAGAATATAATCACTAACAGAACTAACGCTGTCAAATTCAAAAACCAGCCAAGCCTGAGTCGGACCCGCGCACTGAGGGTTCCGTACCACCCTGAAACTGAATTCGGGGTCCACTTAATTCCACCTAGCGAAAATATTACAATATTTTTTGACGGCAAAAAAAATATTTGTTTTTCGTAGTGTTGTTAGGGTAGGTTATGGTTTTTAGGGTTGCTGGAGTACTTTGGAGGAGGCCTTTGCCCAGCAGTGGGACAGTAACGGCTAGCAAAAAATATGCTTTAAAATGAGATTACCTTTCGTCCAGGTGATTTATACCTATCTTCCTAGGTTAAACTTATTAGTTTATGGACTGCACCCGAAAAGGTAAAAAAGTAAGATAGAAAAGAGTTTCAGCAACACACTAATTTTGTTAGAGTCCCACTCTCCCAACTAAAGGGTAGTTTAATAATAAGATTTATGATGTGGATAATAAGATGTGAAAAAATTCACAGCAATAGCAAAAATGATGAATGTAGAAGGAAAACTAACACAGCTTTGATACTCGTAAGTTCAAATTACGGAGTTACAGTCTTTTAACTCAGCAAAATATTCTTAAACTAGCTTTTGCCCGCGACTTCGTTCGCGTGGACTTCAGGTTCGTCCCGTCTAGTCTAGTAATAAGTAAGAAATACGGTAACTAAGTACTGCAGAGCCCTAAATTGTAGCCTATATGTTATTCTGATGTATAAGCTATATTGTGGTAAAGTTTCATTCAAATCCATTCAGTAGTTTTTACGTGAAAGAGTAACAAACATCCATACATCCATACAAACTTTCGCCTTTATAATAGTAGTAGGAAGATGAAATATGAAACCAAAAATTGCGCACAGGCGGGATTCGAACCAGCATCTTTCTGGCTATCCGGGCCAACTGCTCTTCCAATTGAGCTACCGTGCCGTCGGTCCGACCGCGCGAAATTCTTGGTCTCATTGATACGTCATTGCGTGACGTTAGCGCCATCTACCCGTCTGTTTATGCAACAGCGGGCCAAGTAGTTATTCTTTACAGAATAAATTCAACTTGGAAATGATAACGCTTCGCTACTCAATGGTTTTTTAATATTTTTTTTTTTTAACACTCACAGTGTCATATTTTATTCTTAAAAGATGAAATATGAAACCAAAAATTGCGCACGGGCGGGATTCGAACCAGCATCTTTCTGGCTATCCGGGCCAACTGCTCTTCCAATTGAGCTACCGTGCCGTCGGTCCGACCGCGCGAAATTCTTGGTCTCATTGATACGTCATTGCGTGACGTTAGCGCCATCTACCCGTCTGTTTATGCAACAGCGGGCCAAGTAGTTATTCTTTACAGAATAAATTCAACTTGGAAATGATAACGCTTCGCTACTCAATGGTTTTTTAATATATTTTTTTTAACACTCACAGTGTCATATTTTATTCTTAAAAGATGAAATATGAAACCAAAAAATGACACTGTGAGTGTTAAAAAAAAATATTAAAAAACCATTGAGTAGCGAAGCGTTATCATTTCCAAGTTGAATTTATTCTGTAAAGAATAACTACTTGGCCCGCTGTTGCATAAACAGACGGGTAGATGGCGCTAACGTCACGCAATGACGTATCAATGAGACCAAGAATTTCGCGCGGTCGGACCGACGGCACGGTAGCTCAATTGGAAGAGCAGTTGGCCCGGATAGCCAGAAAGATGCTGGTTCGAATCCCGCCCGTGCGCAATTTATGGTTTCATATTTCATCTTTTAAGAATAAAATATGACACTGTGAGTGTTAAAAAAAAATATATATTAAAAAACCATTGAGTAGCGAAGCGTTATCATTTCCAAGTTGAATTTATTCTGTAAAGAATAACTACTTGGCCCGCTGTTGCATAAACAGACGGGTAGATGGCGCTAACGTCACGCAATGACGTATCAATGAGACCAAGAATTTCGCGCGGTCGGACCGACGGCACGGTAGCTCAATTGGAAGAGCAGTTGGCCCGGATAGCCAGAAAGATGCTGGTTCGAATCCCGCCCGTGCGCAATTTTTGGTTTCATATTTCATCTTTTAAGAATAAAATATGACTCAGCAAAATATTGTTCATGTTGTTCGCTTTAAAAAAAACCTCCAAGACGCGCTAAAAGATATGAAACTAAAACTATCAGTAAGTCAAATATTGTTTTTGATTGTAAATCAAAATTGTAAGTTAAATATCAAAAGATATAACCGGTTTCGTCTCTTAATTTCGGATATATAAGGAAATCAAAACCTTAGGCAAAATTATATCATGCACGTATGGACATTAATTACAGGCTACGAAAATTTCAATCAGAAGCGTAGCGTGCTTTGGCGGGGCCCTGTATAAAAATTTGTTTTGGGGCCCTCAGGAAGGGTAAAGATTTCTCACAAAAGAAAAAAAAACGTTTGCATATCTTTGTAACAGTATTTGTAAAAAAACGTTTGTATTGTATTACAATGTAATGCACAATTAAATAAAACGCATCAATAAACACTGTTCTCCATGGTTTATCATCGTATCGTATGTACATCGATTATTGTGGGATTCCCCCGTTGAAGTAAATGACTTAAACGGGGAAATCCCGCAGCCCGCGATAACTGATGTAGGGCGTTGCCAACTTTTGAACGCACGCTTTACGCGGGAAAAAAAGAAATCGCTTTTTGAACTTTTGTCATTTCTGAAAAAAAAATTTGGGTGAAAAGCTTTTAATAATTTTTGCTTACGCACGTTGGAGGCCCCCGTGGCGCGGGGGCCCCATATAATTGATACGGCAGATACGGCGGTAGCTACGCCCCTGATTTCAATGAAAAAATAACTGGACGTTATATTAAGGCAATAAAAGTGCTTAAATACGCGGAACCTTTCGTGCGTGAGTCCGCTCGCACTTGGCTGGTTTTTTTTATCCTACTTCATCTTTGATTAAAGTAAAATAATATTTTACTTTTATCAAAGTACTTCCTACTAATATTATAAATTCGAAAGTTTGGACCCGCGTTCCCATTCGTATTTCATTTTACGTAGCTCAGAAAAATTGTGAACCTCACAATAAAAATGTGAACTTTTGTGTGATGCTTCTTTTAGAGCTACGGAAATCTAAAATTTTCCTCTAGATATCAGATTATTTTGAAATAAATATTTTACGAACAATTGAATAATTATTCGTGGGTTGAATACATAATGCATTATATAAAATTAATGTTAGTATCGGAATTAGAAACGTGTATTGCATGAAGTGCTCCCGAAATAATTGATTTATTTCTTCTGTCATGTTGGTGCAATTGATCTTGATGATGAGACAACTTCAGTGTGGTGGTGCGATAGTGATTGCGCGTAGTGTTATTGTTTTGTGGAAAAAATTGTGAAACCTAACTAAATTCTACACTATTTCTTTGAAAATCTTATGTCTTTTTAATCTTTTGTCCTGAACACTGCTATTTTTCTTGGAATATGTCATTCACCAGCGTGGTAAGTGTGAATTTATGCTACATCAACATCAGCCTATGGCGGTACAATCGTGTGGTAATTGACAGCGTTACTCGCTTTTGTAATCTTTATCATCACTAAGAATCGTCTTATTTATCTTCTAATCGAAATAATACTGTTATCCAATCTACCAAATGTGTTTTTTTGGATTTGGGATCACTTTTTTGATGGATTCGGGTAGGCATCCTCCATATTTTACTGCTACGTGCATGGTACCAACTACCTAATAATAAGTACTACAGTGCCTTTTTTGTCAGGGTTTCATTATTTCGGAAATTTTGGGCTTTTGCCGGCACGAAAATGATTTTCTCATGACTTTTATTTACAAATATATGTTCAGATTGTTTGTTTCATATTTTTTGACACATCCCACTCAAAACTCGTAGTTGACCTCAAAACAGATTAGGCCAAAAGGCATGCATACTAAAATCTCTAAGTTTTGTATTCTGGCTTTTGGTAACATAATTGGTTTTCATGGCAAAGTTTGGTTTGTTTGTTTTAACTCAACAAGAAATTTACGCGAGGTTTTTTAAAAAAAAACGGCCAAGTGCGAGTCGACCTCGCGCACTCAAGCTGTATTCCTATACAAAATACAAAAATAAATATTTATTTTGTATTTAGTATTTGTTGTTAGCACCAGAAATACATAATATGAATGTGAAAATTTCCAACTGTCTAGCTATGGCAGTTCTTGAAATTCAGCCTGGTGACAGACTAACGGATGGACGGATAGACAAACAGGAATAGATGCTGTTTTTTGTTTTGTTTTTGAAAGTTAAGGTCCAGGTCATGGAAGTAAGGAGTTTATCATGAATTTTCCTACTTTCAACATTTTTTGGATTTCTTCAATGATATAGGTTTAATCGAATATAGGCTTATGATAATGATTGAAATGATAAATCCTGGGATATTTCCCTAATAATCATATCTAAAATCATATTATAGATATTAGTTATTATATTGTACTTAAGTACATCCAATAACCCACCAAACATTTTAGTCCTGCTATCAAAGGCTATGACATACCTTTGCTACACTAAAAAGATGAAGAAAGATGAAGATCAAATTACCGTCACAAGTGTTTTTGAAAAATTTGCAATGAATCTACAAATGATTTAAGTTTATTATACTTTCTGATAAAATTATTGTGCTTGTCCAGTAAGTGTATTTGAATTGCGCTATAGATGATAAATAATCATGAAATCACAATATGTTCTTTTTACCACAAAATGTGATCATTGATCAATTTTCAAAATTATGAGTTGTATTTTTGTAAATAAAACTTTCTAAGAAGAATATCCATTTCCCTTCAGCGCAAAAGAATTTAATTTGCTGTTTTAGCATATTTTGTAGTTTCAATATTATTATTTGATTTGCAGATATTTTATGTATAATATGAAACGCATAGCTTACACTAGTGCTCGACTAAGTGCTGACATATATAACTATTAATATAATGTCAAAAATTAACTTAATACAAAAAAATGGAAAAACCGTATCGCCATCACTTTTACCATCTCAAGCATTGTCTATCACAGCACCGACTCCAAAAAATTTTTTTTTGCCTATAATGGATTCCTTTTCTTTAAAGGGTCAAGAGTTTATTTCAGACTTATTGGTGCATTTTGGTTTTGAAGTTCTACTTTTTTGTAAAATTTAATTTAATTTATAAATTTTTAGTGATTATAGGAGGGGGGAGGGGGTTGCACCTTATGACTCTGTTCTTTAAGAAGCTACAAATTATCTATCATAAGTTCTGTCTTTATAATCACTGAACTCCTAAGCATTTAGGAGTTCCACCATCAACTCAGCTCCACACAATGTTGACTATCAGACGTAACAACATGTCAAAATTAAGATTCTAGTACAAAAACACTGTAAATGCCTTTAAAATTTGAGGGTTTCCTGCAATTGCACCAAGATCCCATCATCAGATCCCGACTTGGCAACAATGGGACCAACTAGAAAGTATAACCTCTAGGTAGGCAAAAATAATTCCAAATTGGTTCACAAATAACTGAGATATGAGGTAACATAGCCACAAAAAAAAAAACAACATACAGTTGACTTGGTAACCTCCTCCTTTTTTGAAGTCTGTTAATAAACAGGTAGTTGTGTTTTATAAATATATTGGGAAAATTAACCTTATTACAAAGATCTAAAAACTGTTATCCAAATATTCATTGAAATGAATGAATTAAATATTTGGTAAAAGCAATGTTTTCTCCAATGTTGTTATATAATTTATCATAACTTTATCAATAAAACTTGTCCTACCTTTTATACATCACAATAGAACGCACACATGTCACTTACTATGTTTTCGCTGAAAATCTGCCTTTTTGACTCTTTACTATTCTATGGGACATTATCATCATTATTCATCTCAATAGACCTTGTTAACAAATCAACTTTGTTTTTTGTAACATTTATTCATAGTCTTTTGTCAAAATCAAAGGATAATTCTTTGGGCGCAAGACTATAGTTTCTTCCCAGTGAACTTCGTTTTCCCTCCCAATGTCCTATTCGGGGTAACAATGAATGAAATGATAGAAATCAGTCTACCCATTATCTGGGTATAAGTGGTGTAACTAAGACTACTTGATTCTCTTCTCAAGAGGGCTAGGTTTAAGTCAGAGGCCTTTGCTGGAATTTATTATAATGTAAGCACAGACTTTGTTAAAATCAGAACTAGTGAAAGCAGGTAAAAGTCGAGCCAGTGGGAAATGTGCTGGTCATTGGTCTTCAATATCCTGAGTCTCAAACCAAACAGACACACACATGCAGCTATAAAGTATGGCCTTAATAAAAATACATTATTTTGTCCTCAAACACATTAATCTAAATACCCAGCCAATTTCTGATGGATGTACCATTTCAAATCCAACTGGATTGCAGAGACACCCATTAGACTAAAAAATTGTGGACCCATACCAAGCAGCCAAACTATTTTGCCATAATAAGTAAAATTTGAATCTACGACATCAACAATAGCCATATCAATAAATAAACAATAATAATACGGTACATACGAAAGTATTTTTTCATCTCTCCTGTTCGGAAAATATAACTTTCCTGTGTAGATAGCCGGGTGGAAAATAGCTTATCCATCCCTAGGGTGGAAAGTAATTTAGTTTTAATTGACATGGCATAGAGTCAAGGCCTGCAGTCAAAGCTTGGACCAAAGATAATTGAGTCACATCATGTTATTAAAATAACAAACATTTTTGCTTAGCTATAAATTGAAAATCATATTGTGTAGGTATTATGTATAATCGTTGATAAAAAAAAATACAATTTCTAATTTTAATTCAATTAACAATTAAAATATTTGGCTGACCACCATAATGCCAAGATGTTTTTTTTTAATTTTATATTGTCAGTGTCATTTCAGGAAGGATTCGTCCAAAGCCGTTAAAACTTTTATAAAAAAAAAGAAATTATTTTTGGTTTCTGTTATTATCTGTGGAAAAAAATCGATCGATATTCTTTACAAATATTTTAATTATTTGTTTCTGCTTTTTTGTACTCTGTTTTCATGTATTCGTGCCGTTATTCTTTCTAATCGTGTTAGGTGTTGTTAGTACTGTAAATCAACTGTCATATTTTGTTCAAGACTCGAATTTTCCTTTCTCGCTGAACTACATAATACCTCACCAAGACATCTACAACCACTTTTGTAAATTTAATGTTTTCCTCACAGTCGAAATGAAAAATAGTATGTTTAACTCAGGTGAAAGCACCCATATCACTCTCGAATTATTGGCGCTCTCACTTCGTTCGAGCGCCAGAAACATCTCGAGTGAAATGGGTCGCTTTCTCCCCTTGTATAACAATCTACTATTTCTCTCCTGTTCGAAACATAGAACTTTCCTATGTAGATAGGCGGGCGGAAAATAGCTTTTCCATCCCCAGGGTAGAAAGTAATTTATTTTAATTGGCATGGTATAGAGTAGAGTCAAAGCATGCAGTCAAAGCTTGGGTAATTGAGTCACATCAGTCATCACACATCATATCACTAAAATAATAAAAAATGCCTAGCTACACACATTGAAAAATGTGTGTTTTTATGATCGTTTATATAAAAAATACACAATTTTCGCCTGCCCGCCGTAATACCAAGATGACACTTTTTTTATCAAAATTGTAGTCAGTGTCATTTTTTCTTTCTCTTTTTGGACTCTCTGTGGAAAATATTCGATCGATAGGTATTCTTCACAGGGATTTTAATTATTTGATATCGACTGATTTTTTGTACTCTGTTGTCATGTATTCGTGCCGTTATTCTTTTTAATCATGTTAGATTCTTAGTACTGTAAATCAACTGTAATTTTGTGCAATAACTTAAGATTTTCTTTATCACTGAACTACGTAATACCTCTCTAGGACATCTACAACCACTTTTGGAAATTAATTATTTTTCCTCACAGAATCAAAATGTAAAATAATAAGGGTGATTAAGCACCCATTTCACTCTCAAACAGAAACATCTCGAGTGATATGTTTCGCTTTCTTCCCTTGTATAACAATCTCCTATTACTCTTAGGTTCAGTTGCAACATCTTCTTTCGAATCCGATTGTTCCACCGCCAGATAAACTACGTTTGGTTCGCATTGATACCTATAGCCAGTTTTGTTTTTCATGTGTGTCTCCATCGCCGTATGAAAAACTATCAAAAAACTTGGTAACTAGCCAGTTTTGTTTTTCATGTGTGTCTCCATCGCCATATGAAAAACTATAAAAAAACTTGATCTCAAAGATGCTTAACTAAACTAATAATTAACTAGCAGATAACGATCGCCTAATCGCCTATTTTATAATAATGACAGTGCAACCGAGCCTTTTTTTCATTTATGCAATTTTTACCTTTTAACTTTACAATGCAATTTTATAAATGCGTAAGTTGTAAGGATGAAAATTTGTTACTTCTTCACCCTATAATAACTGAATGGATTGATAGAATAGCTCATCTATAAAATAAAATAAAGTTGTGTTAGTCATAACTAGAACGAGTGGACCAAGTTTCATGATTTTTAGTTTGTTGGGGAGTGGAGAACCAGGACCGCTAGTTGCAAATAAAACGATTCAGGTTCGTGCTTGTGAAGCTAGTAGTGTAAGCTGAACAGTTTAGCCGTTCGGCACACGCATACTAGATATACTAGAGGTCGAACATATTTTTTTACCCCAAAATACCTTCAAAAATCTTCGGTAAATAAATGAAATATGCGCCAGACAACACAACAACTGTCTTGGTTTCGAACTAAGGAATTTTCTTCCTTGTCCTACGAATATCAGACAGCGATAATGACGGGGGCGTCTCCCATAATTACTTAAATACATAATATAAACATCCATGACTTAGGTACAAATGTTCGTACTCATCACATATACATTTGCCCCTTGCCCCTTGCGCGATTCGAACCCGCGACCGCAGCGTAGTCAGGAGCGCTAACCACTACACCAAACGCGTCTTCAAAAGTAAGTCAGTAGAAGTAAAGTGCCGAGTCATCAAATATTTTGTCTTCGAAAAACTTGCGTGTGTGATATCAATTAAAAGGGATTTTGAAGGCGCGTTCAAAAATATAGCATATCACGTTTCAGCCATATTTATTTAAGAAACAAAAATATTTTTCTTAATCAAGTTTGGGCAGGTGCCTACAGAACAGGTGTGCTGGTACAATGTAACTGATGTTTATATAATATACCAGAAATTATAGGTATTATCTATTTCTTACCTCAAAAAAGCAATTTTGAAAATTATTTCATTAAGATTATAATAAGATTATATTTCATGAATTTTTCTAAACTACAAACTGACACAGGCTATGGATAACCATGATTCAAATCGAAAACTTTGTTTTGACCTCTAGTATGCGTGTGCTAAACGGCTAAACTGTACATACATAGATTTGCGTGTACAGTGGTTTGACTAGAAACATCATATGACAAGTTTACCGAACGATTACGTTGCTCTATAGGCTTAATGCGTTTGGTCAAGCATGCACTTCGATTTTCGGGGTGTCTTTGCGAGATTCGCAACTTCGCAATTCGTTCTGGCATAAAGCTGCGTTCTTACAGAAACAGCGATGCGCGGAATTGAGCAGAGACGTAAGAAAAACAATGATGGGTCTCAAAATATAAGTATACAAGTAAAACGTTCTGGCGATGTTATTGGTCAAAGTTTTTAATAAACATGTACGTTTCTGCTCAGCTTTAAACGCAGCCTTAGAATACCAATGGGGTAGGAGCAGGGACAATGCATATGCAATGTGATTGGCAGTTGGTCAAAAAAATTAAGAATAATCCTGTAACTGCAAATAGGTCACATAAATGGACTATTATAATGTGTCAAAAAATATTGAAGTAAAAGTATCGCCATTTTCGAGAAACCCTCTCCACACTTTTAATTTTTTTTTATTGCTTATGTTTTAAAAAATCATGCCATTTTCACAAATGATGGCTTTTCAAGACCTATGTTACGATATTGTTAATAAATGCAATATACTTCTATGACGATAGTGTGTAGTGTGTCCCCTGGATAAAGTGAAATCCCGATAGGAGGTAAAAGTAGACCTAAAATGATAAACAAAACTAAGCGATTCTAGGTTTATTTAAAATTTTAGGATTATATTCTTAGGAAAAGAAAAAAAACTAAATATTTATTTTGTACTGGGACACTACATGCAAACATGACGATGTGTCTCAAAATGTTCTTCTGTTACCTGCTATCATGCTATCAAGATTCATTTTATCCAGCGACATACTGTATTTACATAAAATTTTCTGTTTAGTGTACAAGTTCATGTAATCGTGTTTCCTTCATAGATAATTAATGGTTAAAAATATACATACAGTAGGTTGAATTTGACTTTCTAGATAGATTTATGGTTCTTAGTTCTCTTACTATCTATTTATCTTACAAAAATGTAAATCACTAGTTAAAACTGATTCAATATCGAAATGTGTTATACAAAGACGTGGAAAATTTCGTTGTGCCTTATGAATGAGTTCCTTGGCCGATATTAAGAGTAGGGTCTAGGCTAAGTCTTCTATGGTTTAGGTTCTGAATGTGGCTGATCTTCGATTAGATTACATGTAAATCGCGTAGAGATACTAGACTGTCATGTAAATAAACGCAAATATTTTCAATATACCTAAGGCCGACGAATAATTTGTTTTTGTCACGCTATCTTTACTAGGATCTTCATCCTCACATCATACATTGTTGTGCTTAAAGAATGAGATGAGGATAAATAGAACGTCCATGCTATTGCAACATCCCCTTTATTGCAACCAGCCTTTATCCTGGCTAGAAACCCCGGGAAACTTTTTCCCACAAATTTGATTTATGATTGAACTAAGTGTTGACTCATATCCATCATGTAAAGAATAATTATTTAGCTCAGAGCTATTTGCGTATTATTTATTTTTGTATAGGTACATAGCGATTTCAGCTCTTAAAATCCCGTAATTGCGCGCTGTAACATTATTAACTTGATACGCAGAAATCCTCCTACCCCCCACCGACCCCCCCAGCCCGAACACAGCGCGCCTGCGAGACAAACACTAACGTAGCTCGTACCGTACACTATTTCAATATACGTGCAATTGCAACAGGTACGTCTGCTCATGTGTGCGTCCGGTCCGGGACCTGTAGCTCCCTTTTATTGATATGAACAAAAATTTTCAGGTACTAACTGTTGATATGAGCCTACCGCCGCCGCAAGCTGGCTGTGACTACGAATGCCCACTGTGAAGTAATTTGTAGTGGTTTTCGCGTATTGGCCACAGCGAGGAGAAGGCGCCACGTGCGGCCCTGCGTACACCCGGGGGCGGGCGCTTTGCGCCGCCCCACAACTGCATAAGTAAGTGCACCTCATGTACACGGCTATCCACCACGGCACCCGCCCCACACATCGACACCCCGTAACCATGGCGATAGTCCTTCTAGACTTTATAAGTATCACCTGCGGCCTGGATTCGAGCTATTCCGAGTTCTACCTTGGGTGGATTCACACGGCTAAAATGAATTCCCGACGGTTTTTCATGTCGTGCTGTGCTATTTCATTTGGTGTTCTCTTCTATAAAGTTGTAATTTTTTGGATTTATTTAGTACTGTACTGTTTCGGTTTGGTGGACTGCTACAATTGCCCGCCTAAACTTAACTAAGTTATTTAAAAAACATACTAATTATTCGATTTTCGTTTGAATAATTAATTATTTATTTTATTGTTTTAAAAGACTAACTCAGATAGGAAGTGTCTTAAGTTAAGTTTTTGACTCTATCATCATGTGCTATATGAAAGTATCCCGCCCGGCGCCGGCGGTCACCATCGCCGAAAGGTTTGTGATTGTGTGACTAGCCGTGTACTCTGTCTGTTTTATTTTATTTGCTAAGCGATTTATTTGTATATTAGTTTCAGCGCTATTTAATTTCCATTTACTCCTTACCTTTATTTTCTTTGTAAGGTTTTGTGCCAAGCGAATTTCTTTTATTTGTGCTTCCTACATGTTTCGTTCATTGATTATTGTTTCTGAGCTTTTGTTTTGATTCACCAATATGATATTGTTTTCCTTACCATACAGCAGAGCGATTTTTTTCGTTTATTATTTTTTAATTGGTCGAATAGTTGCACAACGAGGTAACAGGGCTCGTTAATTGTTAACTGTGTCCTCATTTTTTGTGAAAAATTGATCGCATTGGCGGCAAATAATAATTTGTACTGACGGCGACAGCCAAAGGTGCATGGGGGTGGTTGCCTCCCCGTCCCCGACCTTACCACAGAAAGCCAAGACTTATTACACCTTTTTAAGGTTCCGATGTAAAACAATAGGAACCTATTTTATTATTATGCGATATGTTAAAACGGACCACTAACACATTATAAATGATTTTAGGCGTAACTTTTGTTGAAATAAGACTTTATAATAGCAGCTTGATTAAGTAAATATTTTAAAAGTATCCCCGATGATAATGATACAAGTTTACGATGTGTGGTCAATCAATAAACTTTCATATAATATATCTTTTAAAAAGAGTTAAAACATAATTATTACGTTGCCGAAGTATTTTGAATAATTGCTATAGAAAAATAAATAAAAAATATACTACAACCTCGGATAATCTTGGGGGAGGCGTATGTTCAGCTGTGGTCGTCTTTTGGCTGATAATAATGACTTTGATGATGATTATTATTCTGGATGTTTGAATAATTTAATTTAATAAAAAGTAAGAAAATATCAGCAATAAACCATTATTTTTTTTTGATTCTGAGCCTACGGAACCCAGGCATCGCGTATTGTCTCGCGCAAGTTGCATACAAAGCTGCGGTCGTTCGTAAGCCGATCGGTAATGATGAATAAGATATTATCCCCGTTGCTGCTTGTTAGACCGACGTCGTTTTTGATCTTTACTCCTAGTCTCCTATTATACAAAAGTCGTCAATTGTAAGGTGTAATCAAATTTTTATGTCGCTGTAGAATGTGACCAATATGTAGGTACATATAATTATCGAACTGTTTTTTTGTTACATTAAGTACAAAATATCTATTTATAGGTTTTATAGATAGAAATGAGGTAAGGCTTTTGCCCAGCAGTGGAACGTTACACTTTACTTTTACTTATAAATAGAGTATTGTGTTGAGAATTAGGTTGAGATTATTGATTTCTAGTTAGTATTAGAGGAGTGACAAGATATAATGGAAGAGGAAAAATACCACGCCGTCCTCAGACGAAATAGGGAAGGAAATGATTATAATGATTCGTAAAAGCTGTTTTTGTGCTTAATTTTGATGACGTCTAATTTACGAGCATCGATTACTATTGAGAAGGGATTCTGTGCAAATCGCTCTTATTTAGCTTTGCGCTGTTACATAAAATGATAACTTAGACAAATCAAATTGATCGTTGTGACTCGCACTGTACTGCAGTAGGAACGATCTAGGCTTCCGGTAGCTAGGGACCGGTTAAATTGACAGTGACTTGTTGAACTACCGACCGAACTGACGAGGTGTAATTCTTCACGCAATTGAAAAGTAAATAAGAGTGCATTTTACAACGTCTTGTGAGTATCACTGACTTGCGAATTTTCCAGCACGGTTTTTAGTGTATTTTGCGAATTTGTAGTTTGTAAGCTATCGCGATCGGTTCAGCAAAATACTATTCATTCTATCTATTTTAAGGTACAGTTTAGTACTGGGTTCGATCCCCAGTTCGGTCAATAAGGTTATCATTATTTTTTTGACTGCGTGATAGCACCGTCGTTTTTTCTAAACATATTTCGTATTTACTACGTGATCAAAACATCTAATACCCATCATACTTCAGCAGTACAACTACTTGTCAGCCTAATCCGGGCGAAAAACCATTGATTGTTGGTAGACAACAACTTGGGAGAATAAAAAAAATCAAAGGATTCTAAAGCTGGCGATAGGCTCGCTAAGATATGATAACTATTTATTGTACATCACATATATTACTCACAAATTAGTTTTAAGGAAACAATTTATGCGGACTTATCGCTATAAGCGATCTTCTCCAGACAACCTTTGGGTAAAGAACTTATGAGTTTCGCTAATCTTCGTTTGTACCATCTTTCACACAATCTGTCCGCGTGTCCTCCAGCAAGCGTGTCGCCCCGCGAAATATCCATATTATGCATTAGCTGAAATGCGTCTGTCTGCAAATGCAATATGTATAAGCTCCGATCGGGGACAGATTTGCGTGTGTCAAATTGAACTTGCGCCCGCGGATGTAACAGTTTCTCGTATCAATACTATTCCAAAGAGAGTAAAGTTCACTCTTGCATCTCCATCAATTTCAAATCGGTAAAAAATATATATTTTGAACGATCTGTAAATACATTGTGCTATATTAAGACGTTATCTGTCCCTGTGATACATCCGAGTGAGCTTGCGAAGTAGTTCATACTTTTACATAATATGTACCTACGAGCACCATTATTCGCGACTAACGCTGCTGCGTATATTTTTCTTAGCTTTAACTTGTTTTGACGCATTGTTGAAATGTGTGATGTAACAGTTGTGTATTCATACATTCAAGCCCACCTTAGAATTTTAATAAAGAGTTGCACCTTAAAGGTTTCTTATTGTTGGTTTAGCCTCGTCCGAATGCGGTAAACAAGATGATATAATTTCTTTCTAGATACCGGCCAGATGTCGGTTTATTGACATCCGAACCAGCTAAACACGATGTCGCGCTGAACCCGCGCATCATCGCTCCCGACCCATTCGCGTCAGACGATCGTTTAGATGTCTTTTCACCAGAACACCACCTTCTACTGACCACGTACGTACCATCGCCTACGCACACCGCACCTGAAAGGTCGTTCAAGTACAATGTAAGCAACTACACCTGTGTAGCTCAAATCTTTTGTTTTGAAAAGGTGCTTGTGAAATTCAAATTACATAACCAATCCTGAGCATAACAGATTTGTTTACTACTACGAGGGAGTGGGTATACCTGCTTTCATAACTTGAACAGTCCTGCATTATGAATCTAATAATAAATAAATAATAACACACCGAAAACGTGGTTTTATTACGTCAATAGTATAAGTATATTGATCGGTATTATTTTTTAGGATTGAGGACGAAAACACAATGAATACAAGTGAAGATGAACCATCGTCTGGTTTAAATGGAAGACTGAGACCCCGCAGGTCTACCGTCACTAGCCCGCACACTAACAAAGCCACACGCAAATCCGAACCTAAGACCGCTACGGACCGGCAGAAGCGCACGAGCACTCCGTCCAAAGCGCCCTCTACCAAACCAGATGATCTCGCCAACAAGTCTGACTCCCCAAGCACCCCTCAACTTCTCTGCCCCTACTGCGATAGGAAGTTCGCGTCGAAGCAGACGCTGTCCCAGCACGCGCGCCGCGTCCACCTCTCCAAGCCGGACGCGCTGATCGGCTGCCTCTTCTGCAACCATGCCGAGGCCGACCCGCACGACATCATCCGCCACACGGTGGACAGCCACCCCAACCAGTACTTCGCCTGTCTCGATTGCCATACACGTTTCCCTTCCACGACCGAGCTGGCGGAGCACAAGCTTAATGTTTGCGAAAAACAAAAAGTACCCTACCGGAGCAAGTTGCGACAGAAGGTTTCTTCCGGCGCGAAGAAAACCCAAAAGTCGCTCAACATCGACGACAAAGGCTACAGAGGCGACGGCAAAGATTTCCCCGATGGACACCGTTTCAACGGCGTCGTGATCGCGTGCGAGCTGAAGCCGGCGCAGGTGAACGACGAGGCCGATATTGAAGATAATATAACAACGAACTTAATTCTACCGCCCAGCAAAAATTTAGGCTCTAGTTCTTCTATGGAAAAAAATGCAGTTATCGTGCTCGACGACATTCAGTGGAACAAGCGTATGCCGACGAACTTCTCCTTCCACAACACGGACGCCGACCAGATCCTCTCGCGGCTCGGCGTGGTGCACCGCTCGCCGCGCGCCGCCGAGTCCACTAAGAAGGATTGGTTCAAGTGCGCCGAGGAGGTCACGCAAAAATTCGAAAAATGCTTCGACACCAGCTTCTATTCTAAAGTTGCCAGTAATGTACACGAAAATATGTCAAAATTTTTGGACGGTTCTTTCAACTTCAACCCCGATCCGGATAGCATAATAAAAACTAGAAAATCCAAAAATAGCGTTCCCATAAACGCCGCCGAAGGGTTTCCCATCCTCCTGGCCTGCGAGCAGTATTCCCGCAACGTGTTCGACGGGTACATGCCGCGGGCGATCGCGCCGAAGCACAAGTGGAAGTGGGAGAACGAGAAAGCTCCCCTGAACCCCGACGACATAAAACACGACACCCACGTCAATAACTGTATCATAACTCTGGTGTCCAGTCTCGACATCTGGACCCAGCTATGCATGAGGCGCAAATTTGAAGACAAGTTCAGTATCGCTCCGCTGGAGAAAAAGACCGAAAAGCAGAATACCATAAGCAAGGAGCTGAAAGAAATACTAGAGAGCAGAGAGTTACCTTCGTCTTCCCAGCAAGTGGTGAAGTTCGTCAACAAGCCGATGCCGGCGGGCGACAGCCTCGACTTCCCGGCGACCCTCGGGCTGCGGCCGGCGGCGCCGACGTACGACGTGCAGCCGGCGGTGCTGAGCGGCGAGTGGGTGCGCCCGCGCTGCTACGTGTGTTGCGCGTGCGGCGCGCAGACGAGAGACTCGCGCGGCCTCTCCTCGCACATATCGACCCAGCACCCGAATGCACAAGTCCAACATTACGAAATCGTCGGTGAACTCCTGCTGAACGCCGATATCCTGAAGCACCTGTATGTCCCACCTAGTCAAATGTCTAATCGGACGAGACCCCTCAGGGGGTTTAGAGAGTGCACAAAATGTAGGAAATCCATCAGCCTGGAAGATCTACATCAGCATATGCTGGATTGCGCCGGTGACACACCGGCGGTGCGCAGGAAGGTCAGATACCGGCCGTTCGGTGTGCGTCGTCGTCGCACTCGACTACCAGATAATACCATACGGAAGAAAATAAGGAAAGATATAAGGACCCGACAAACGAGACAAAAAACTCACATGAGACCCAGACCGAAAATAAGGACCGAAGTTGGTGATGGTAAGTACAATAAATTATCTTCGCTAAGTCTCGTAATTCATTCTGTTTGAATTCCCGTAATTAATCGTATATTTTCCTTTTTTTGCAGCAGAAACCATTCGCAAGATGTTAGCCGACCTACCAGCTAAACGTCATCGTGTGATGGTAAATCCGATCAACTCCATCTTACGGCCTCGTAGAAAACTCGATAAACAAAGGAACAAGATAATAATGAAAAGACGATCGTCCGATATTTTAAAAAACCGAACACAACGCAACCTCAAGGGAAATAGTTTATCTCGGACTAGATCGACCGCCGGAGATAACAACGATAATAATACTAAAAATCAGTCCAAGAGTGACGACGACAACAAACCCTTAAAGCCAAAAGTAAAGACTTTGAAGATCAAGCGCAGCACCAGGCAGAGCGAAGCTTTGAAACGTCAGGTGGCATTGAACAGGGCTAAAAGAAGGGCACAAATAAAAGAACAAAATGCTACCGAAGGAAAGCCTGAAGAGCCGACCGAAGCGTCAGCGAGCACCAGCGGTGGCCAAGTGGAACAGTTGTCGATAGACAATACACCTCAAAGGATTGACGTCAGCGGTGGGCCGTACAATACCAGGGAGCACTCTAGTCGCGGGCGGTCCAACAACCGTGACGATCAAAGACCGGGACCCAGTAGCCAAGACGGCAACACGCACAGCTCATACAATCCGCCACAAAATGTTCCACTGAAACATTCAATAGCTCGACTAACGGCCGATAGTGATATGCATGACAAAAATATGCAATTTCACCACCTCTACTTGATGCCCTCTGAATGTAATGAAGTCACACAACATGTACCTACAGGTCAGCAACGATTATTTGAAAATGAAGCAGTGGTTACGAAGTTAGATAAACCGCCCTTACATTTTAGTCCTACCGGCCCTGTGGATCCATACGCGTGCCAAAAGAGCAAGCAGTGTAGTACAAGTAACAATAAACGGAAGGGTCTGAACGATTGTATTGCCATGCTTAAAAATAAAGCTGGACAGACGCAGGAGACGCCGGAACCTGCGCCGGGCAGCAGCGATGACCGGTCGAGCGCCGACACCGTTGTAACTAATCAAATATCACCCAATCCAGATTTACAAACGAACGTGAACTATGATACAAACACAAGACCAGCCGAGGTATTTTCACGGCATCAATTTATTCCAGATACATTCATAGAATATCGCCCTGAAAATAACCTGATCGCGCAAAACTTTGCCGATTTGCCATTTCATTATTTACAAAGTCAAAGGTTACCATTTGATTTACCTCAACCGGACACCAGGATTGACCCTCGTTTTATTAAACCAACCAAACAAAAACAAATCGAAGCGACACCAAAGACTACTCGCAGGAGGTCTACTCGTGCTGAAAAGGAGCAAATGAAAAGGCAAGAGTATATGTTGCGAACATCTCCCGCTCCCTTTCCAGTCAATGTGTCGACTCCTTCAAAAGTAGGCGCTCCGCATTCTCGACGTGCGTCAACTCAAAGCGTCGCTGTCAGTACTAATGCAGCAGTAAACAAACGACGATCGAGCGTCTCTTACAATCAGTCTAGAAAAACGGTGAATGATTACCGAACCGAGGCTATGTTGGCACGACAAAGGCCATTAGAGTACCTCCCGCATCAAATGTCACCGGAAGCTCGTTTGATGGAATTAAACCAAACGGAAGCTTATATTGAAGCACAAAAAAACTTTCAGAAGCAAATGATAGCATGTGCAGAAAACTACATGAATAAAAAGCAGCTTGCGATTAGTGTGGATACCAACTACACAGCTAAGAAGCCTAACACGTTAAGTCCTGAAGCTATCTATATGGCGAGCAAGCAAGCTACAAGTCCCGGCAGTAATTACATAAATAAGAAGCAAGCTGCTGTAGGCTCCGATGGCAGCCATATGAGCAAACATAAACTCCAACAGGATACAACTGTAGATCCTAGTTACATGAAGAAAAAACAAGCCACGAATGCCAAGGAAGCTAACTATCATCCTAAAAAGTCCCCAGTGACTAATTTAGATGCTGCATATAATAAAGCGTATGCCGCAACTTCGCTTGAAACTGATCTCATTAGTAAGGCCCAAGCTGCCTCATATATTGCACAAGCCAAAGCGTTATCGGCTGAAACTCCTTCTATGCACAAGGGGCATACTTTAAACGAGAACTTTCTCAATAAATCTCCCGTGATGGAACCTGAAGGGAAATCGGCCAACAGAGCACAACCTTTACCTCTCACCGAAGGCTATGTTAGCCCGGTAGCAAAAAACATTAGTGTTACTAACTACACTGGTAAACAACAAGTAAGTGTCGCTACAGAAACAAATCTGACTCCAAAGGCGTTACCTGTCGAACCAGAAGAAACTACTTTTATTACTAAAAAACGAGCAGCAACTACCGAAAGCAGTTTCAAAAAGCAGCTGGCCACGTCTGACGCGCCTGTAAAAAATAAGCTAGTAACACCTGCAGAAATTACTTTTATTAGTAAAAAACAAGCTGCAGCGTCTGATGCCATGTTCGTCAATAAAAAACAAGCCGTTGCCATGGCTTCTAATGAGGCCAACTTGAGCAAAAACTTAGCAACTGCTTCAGAGAGTGATCTTACCAACAAGAAGACAGTGCCTACTTCGGAAAGCAATTTCGTTAATAATTCTCTACACGTTCCGGCCACTGCTTCTAATATTTCACCAAGAAGTGATAAGAAGTCATCTGACGGTGTCGACGATCGTGTTTATCCAGAGAGTGAGTTTAAGAGCATACCAACTAACATTCCCCCTGCTTATCAACCTGCAACATTGGGCCAATTTCAATCCAGTTCGCTAATGATTGAGGCTCCTCTTGATCTCTCGAAAAGCACTTCAAAGGAAAACCCCGAATATTCTGAAAAAGAGGACGCTGCATATGATACAGGTAATTTCGATAACTACGAGACTTTAGACCTGTCGCATAAGAGTTCAGAACATGAACATGACGAAGAGAATGATGTAGTTGACTTGAGAGTGAAAGTTAATGCACCAACTCGCTTTGACATGAACTCTAAATTGCCGAGCAGTGAAGATAGTGCCACCGATCTTTCCATCAAACACCTCGATGATGCGCCAACGGATTTGACAGTGAGAAAGCCAACTAACGAGAACACCTACGAATATGACACCCGTAACACTCATTATGAAGAAGAGTTCGTTCAAGATCTGCGTAAAACACAGCCAGCAGAGCACCCAATGGCTTTATCTTCGAACTTGAATGATTCCAATATACCAACAGATCTTTCTGGACGAATGAGAGATTTACCAGCTCATACAGCGGCACCTAAAACGCTCACCATTCAAACTCACATGGACAACGCCCTTGAACGCGTGGGAAGTCTAAACCCGGCGGACTTGTCCGTAAGAGAGAGACTAAACCAGAATGATCGGTTACTTGTAACACCGAACCAAAACTCGTCACCAATGATAAGTCCAGTCCTTAAAAAACAAAATCACCAAAGTCAGGGCAATAACTTCGTGGAGTGCGTTAATCCAAAAATCGCCGACGAGAGTCCTTATGCCTCAAAACCATTTTGTAATGTCAATATAAATCACCCAATGTTTACCACTCCGATTACACCTCCCATCGCATCTATAGCACAGGGTTCAATTGTTGCCGGAACAGTCAGGCCCGCCAGCGCCGTAGTTGGCAGCAACTTGAATTTACCGGTGAAGAAGCAAATTGAGGATGGACCACTTTACAATACTTCACCAATAGCTTCAACATCACCCGTGCCTAACAACTTGAGCGCCGTTAGCAACAATATATCACCCTTAGCATCATCTACTCAGAAACATACGATATCTAATACAATCGTTCCTCTATTGACGTCGAAATATGAATGCACAACACCCGTTAATACGTTAGCTAATTCTTGTGTTTCGATGACTAGAACAGGATTTTCAAGTGCAGACCCGCTAATAGAAACTCCCTCGAGCGTTCCTCCAAAAATTACAGTTGCAAGCGCTGCGCCCCTGTACACACTGACTGATACAACAGTTAATCCAACAGGGCATCATGGGCCAGTTCTAAACAAATCCTCCCACGAAGCCCTTTCTGCTACCATACAATCGATGTGTAAATCTCAGATTCCGACTGATTTAAATGCGAGCACCGAAAAAATAGTACCTACGACGTCAGGTTCGCAAACTACGAAAACTTCTGCGCAGGAACAAAACAAAGTAATTACACCCAAAACGAGCGATATAGATCCCGAAACAGCGAAAAAGATAGCAATGCTACCAAAAGAACTCGTTGAGATCCTAGGCACAATGCCCGTCGACCACAGAAATCAATTATTGAATGTTCTTCCTCAGTACGTCTCGACACCGGCTCAACCATCTCAAAACGAATATTTTGATAATTCGACAGCTTCTAATAGTTCGGCATTGGACAAGATTGTCTCTCCACTGAGGATGTCAGATTCAGATGTAAAGCCGACTTTAGCATACTCGCCAGTGTCGTCATCGCGTGTATCGCTCGCGCATCCTACCAACGCAACCGTTGCTTCTGTGGACAAAGTTGAAATGAACCTAGGTTCTCACTATGAGATACCCGGTGACTCTTTAGCACCAGGTGCAGAAGTTGCTAAAAATCTAGATGGGGTACCTCGCGTCTATGAAGTAGATGGAAATACAGTAATAGATTTAACCGAAGACGAACCTGCCAATCCTGATGTAAAGAAAATAATATTAGAACCAAACCACAGTGATATAATAATACCTCCAAACGAAATTGTAGTTCCAAATAATTTGCTAAATAAGCAAAAAGTCAACGATCAAACTGCCAGTTTAAGAGCGGTTCGCATAAAAGCGCCATCCGAAAGAAATAAATCTTTATCTATAGATAACAGCACAGGGTTGAAGATAACTTCCCAAGAACAGCAAACCAAGTCAAACATTCTTTATACGCCAGAAGTAGATACCAATCTAGACAAAGCAAATGATTTAGATAAAACGTTAGCGATACAACAGGCCGAAATTAGTAGCACTCAGCACAATACATCAATGGCAGGAAGCTGCAAATACCCACTTGCAATATCACCTAGTAGCACTGAATACAGTGGAGACGAATCTAGTAAACATGTAGCACAACCATCGCCAATGCCAGTAAGTGAAATCGGGTCACAAAACACAGAGGAAAAAAAATACGACACTCCTATACCTAAAACTGGGATAGTCACATCATCTATTTCAACCAACACAATAAATCGTTCCAACGTGGATAATAACTTGAAAACTATCGTTGATTCCAATAACGCACCGACTTCGCTGAAATCTGGTGAAGTGGTTACTAACGATTCAATATTGATCTCAAAGAGTAAAGAGTCTGATTCAGCTAAAAGTCAAGTTCTTGATACAGCTGAGACTAATCAAATAGAAGATTCAATCCGCTCTTCGAAAGAAGCAGATTCTGAAGAAGATTCCGAAGACGATATGTCTTTAGCCGCTATTATAAAGCAAAAACAACGTGAACCGGTAAAAACAAGTATTCAGAACAAAAAAACGAGAAAACAACCTAAAAAGAAAAGAAGAGGCATAAAAGGGACCCAGAAAATTGTACGGAGTGAGACATTAGAAGAGATATCCTTACAAAATCCGACACCTGAGTGTACTGAAAACTTAGAAAAACACGAGGAAAATCTTTTGCAAAATGATTCAACTAGCAAAGTTGAAGTCCCGGAAGAAAAAGAAATCAATAAACATTCCAAGAAACGTCCCAGAAGGGGCCGTCGTTCTGTTGTAACACCACCCAATGTCTCAATAGACGAAGAACGAGCAATCGAAAGTGACAAAGAAATAAACAAAGAGAATGATGTAGTTTCCATCATGAACAATAAGACTGCTAGTGATAATACTATGCCACTAAATGTTAAAAGTCCTATCAAAGAATTATCACCACGCAGAAATGATGTGGTTGATGATGACGACCATATTGAAACTTCTCATATAAAATCTAAGCTGGGGGTCAATAGAGAATCGCCGAATGAAAAAGATGTTATCGTAAGAATAAGAAAATATAGCGATAGTTCTACTAGTGCTACCAATAAAGATCAAAATAAGCCAAAAGGTAAAAAGAAACGACTCGAACTTTCGGAGGAAACATCTGTAGAGAGCGTTCATCACACTGACGAAACCATGAAATCAGCTTCTGATCTTCATGACATAGATCGAAAAATTGAACTTGAAACTACCGAAATAAATCCTCACTTGGACTCTCTTGAAAAAAGCAGTGACAGTAATCCCATCGTAAATGTTGTAGAAAAAAAAGGTAAGAAACCTGGTCGTTCTAAAAAGCAAAAACAAGTGGAGATAGAAAAGGTTGAATACGAGATAGATATGCCAAAACAGGTTTCAAATAACTACGACGAAACCAACGATGCTAAGACTTCAACCCCATTGCGCCGCAGCAGACGTGGAAAATCTTTATATTTAGAGAGTTCTACAACGGAGCATGACCTGACGGAAAATACACCCGAGCTAAAAACACCTCTTACCAAAAAACAACTTATTTTATCAAAGTTACGACTTGATGAAGATACCCCTAAACCATCAGCCCATTCAACACCTGAGAATCAGAACACAAGTGAAAATGACTTGAAACATTCGAGCGTTGATCAGGTGATTGACCAACCAGAACTAAGTAGTATTGACAATTCATGTGAAGTATTAGATGAAACACCTAAAGGTAAAAAACGCAGAATCAGTTCACAGATATCGAAAAAACCGAAGAAAAAGAAGCCAGTTCAAAAACGAAATAAACCAGTTGAAGAAATTAATACAGATGATTCGGAAAACAATCTTCAATATTCTAAAAACTTACGTGACAAAAGGCTGTCCGAATCTTCCTATGAATTTAAAGAGATTACTAATGAGAGACCGCAGTCTCCAGTACTCAGCACTCAGATCTCCACGGAGAAACGAAAAATTAATAATCAGATTTCATTTGATCTCAGCCAAAGTTCGAAACCAAAAAAATCCAGAATTAGTAAAAATGATAAGAACTTGGAAAGTGAGTTGTCATCTTTTAATACCAATAAAGATTTTGCCACTACCACCACTACACCGGAAACTAAAACAGCTTGTTATAATGTACAAGTACCATCTAGACGGCTGCGTTTAAAATCGACAGCTGCTAATGAATCAGCTGAGTCCAGTGATTACGACCCATACGATATTAATTTAGAGGTTATGGCTGAGCAGAACGAATTCGACAAGAAAAATCTGAGTATTAGTAAAAATAGCAAAAAGAAGACTCCCATCGGCAATGTTAAAGAAAGTAATAAGAACAAAAAAGGCAAAGGAAAAACCAATAAAGTACTAAACATTCCCCAAGATACTAAAGCTGTAAGCGACTATGATTCTGATGATTCTTCTAAAAGTGATGTGCCTCTTCAAAAATATATAGAAGAAAAGGTTAAAAGAAATAAAAGAGTGGAAAGCGTTTCGAGAGAAAAAGAATCCAAATTGTCGTATCGTAAAGATACTAAAAGTGTGGAAGACAAGAGAAGGCGATCCTCTGCAGAAGACAAAACTGAAGCTACCCAGAATGATGAGGATGAACAAGCTGAAAAATTTATGCAGAGTTTCGGTTTCTTTTCCGAAAAAAAGCCTAGGAAATCCAACATACTTGCCACTAAAAAAATATCTGAGACCATCAATATTACAAACGAAAGTGACGATATGTATTTTGGTTTCAAAGGAAAGTCTAAAAGAAATGCTGATAAAAAATTCGAGAGTGATTCCTCCAAAATGCAACCACAACCCTCAACGTCTAAAAAACCTGCCGCTAGACGTGGCCGAAAGAAGAAACCTGTCATCGAAAGAAAAATCATCCCGATACCTCGAGCTTGTGAGATGTGTAGAAGGAATTTTAAACGATCAGACAACTACTTAAGACACATACTGAGTAGTATATTTCATGTATCTAAAGTATCGGAGACGGAACTGAAAATAAAAACACAACCAGTTCAGGATGGACCTAATTATCTTGTTGCATATAAACTGAATTTGGAACGATACAGGAATTTAGTTGCTAGGCATGCAGAACTAAAAAATAGAAGCGCAAAAGCAGCTGCCAGGATAATTTTACCGACTCATGCAGATTTAATAGAAGATGTGAATGAAACTATCGAAGTGCTGCAAGTGTTAGCCACGAGAGCACTGAGTCAAGATGAGGAACTCTTCCTTGATTGCTGTGAACTCTTAAAGGGAGCAAACAAAGGATCCTTCTTAGATAATTTTGAGAAAGCTATCGAAGAGGAATTCGCAAAACTGCGTGAATGTGACGATGATGACGTAGATTCAATAACTGCTCAAAATATACTAGAGAGTGAAGAGGTTCGCAACTTAGAAAATGATTTAATATGTGGATTAAAAGAAGCTGCAGCATCTCGTGATGCAAAATTGAACCAAGGACAAGTTATAGATATTATGACACAACCACAACTAGAAATGCAACAAGTGGCAGCACCGCAAGTGATGCAACCTCAAGAAACAATACCGGAAATAATGGAGCCTCAAGAGGCAATGCCTCAAATGGATATACCGCAAATATCTATATCGCAAGTCGAAATTCCACAAATTACAATACCGCAAGTGAAAATACCGCAAATAGCAGTGCCGCAAGTTGATATACCACAAATGACGATGCCGGAAGTGGAAATAACTGAAATGGCAATACCATTGATACCGGTAACACAAGTACCGATGCTCGAGCCCACAATGCCTGAAGTGACTATTCCCGAAGCAGCTATGCCGGACGTAGCAATGGTCGAAGTTCAATTACCGCAAGCATCTCAGCCACAATCGACGTTACCGCAAGTGACTATTCCAGAAGTAGCAGCAATGAGTCCGGATGTGCAAAACGATCAAGAGCTGCTGGAAGATCTGGAACAAGCGCACGAAGAAGCGCACGACTATGAAGCGCCCTACACGAAGCTAGAATCGGGCCAAGAATTTCAGGAAAACCACCGACGCCGAGCCAAAGGACGCAAGAAACAAGTTCCCGGCCCTGTAGTTGATGACAGTCACTTGGACAGTATGGACGAATTCGACATACCTATAAAATGTAAAATGGCGAAAGCGAAAAAGCAAGCGAAGTCAAAATACGTAGAAGAAAAATATATAGAAATAAAAGAAAAAATGTATCCAGATATTATCGAAGATATAGATATGTTTGAAGATAAGTTTGATAAAATCAAAAGAAAATGTAGATCTCAAGCTGCTGCAGCTAAACAACCGCAACCTGTGATAGAACCAACAACTAGGTATTTATTGTAATTTTTTTATTTTATTTGTTTTCATTGTGTAACACATTTTAAATTAATGGATATATTTTAATTGCAGCTCCAAAGGAAGAAAAAAGCCTGAAAAGAAGAAGGGAAGAAAGGGTTCTAAAAAATCAGTTCAACAAAATACACAGGTGCCTACAAAAGGCGCTTTAAAGGGTTTCGATGGTATTAAAGTTTCAATTCCGACATCGGAAATCAATATGTCTAATATTGTACCAGTGTACGATAGTTCTCCTAAGAAAAAAAAGAGGTCTGGTCCACAACGAAAAAAGGAAATAAAGGACTCGGAAGAAAGTGACTATGAAAGTGACCATCATGACAAAGACTTCGACGCCTCAAGTACTAAGGACGCAGATGCGGACACGGACGCAGAAGTAGACGTATATGAGTTTATTGAAAACGACAACCAGGATGTGTTTGAGTTTAGGGCATCCACTATTATGGAAAGGTTAAGAAGTATCAATCATAACAAAGATATGCAGAATGCCTTAAAAGGCAAAACCGTTGCTGAGGATGATGGTTCAAGTGACAGTGCTTCCGATGGTGATGATTTCGTTTATATGTCTGATGACTATGTTGCCAGCGATGATGAAACTGAAAACAGTATAATGTCATGTGAAATAAGCAATGCCAAAATTGGTAATAATGATGTCAAGAAAATTTCCCCGCAGAAAAGAAAAGATGCTATGGAGAAAAATGCAGTCATGGGAAAGATATTCAAAAATAATGCTGTTAGAACTGAGAAAAAGATACCAGTCGTTAAAGAACCTGAACCACCAAAAGCCAATCTTGATCAGTTATTCGATAGTTTGCTAGAGGAGGAACCAAACTCATCAGTTCTCAATAGTGAACCAATGTCGCCTAAAGACGACCGTGAAGACGACATCAAGACTAAGTACAAAAAATCGACAAAATACAATACGTCTGATAATGTACCAGATGATCAAACTTCGATCGATGAAAGCTTCATATCGTCACAAGAACCCTATTCCTCCTCACCTGAAGATAGTGAAACGATCTCATCAGACACAGTGTCCAATCGTAGAAATTCTACTCCATTAAAAGAAAATACATCTAAAAAGAAGGACACAAGGTCATCAAAGAATTACGACACATCTGAAGTAAATTTCGGAGCTTCTACTTCTAAACAGTATGAGCCAGTAATCGACTACGGGCCGAGCACATCAAAGAAGTATGCCAACGTATCACCGAAAGATTATAAAGACTTATCACCAAAGAGTTATGATTCCGAATCTACTAACAAATACGAAGAGAAGTACAGACATCACGAACGAAAAACAAAGAGACGCAATAATTCGTCATCTTACAAACACGACGATGAAACTTTTAGGACATTCGACGAGGAAGCGGAATCACCTGCGAGCAAACCGGACGAGGGAATAAGTACAAGCTACGATTTCAACGCCGAAACC
>OY757251.1:2971992-3046976 GCA_963584085.1 Pyrausta aurata
AACGCGGTCTGCATGGATTGTGGATTATGATTATGAGTTTGCTTCATTTGTTAACTATTTTTATACTTACATTAGTTATTTTGAATAGTCACATAATATTATGAAATTTCAATGCATTAGCTATTGTTTTTTTCTAGTCCAATAAAGGAAAGACTAAAAACCCCATTATCAGCCTCGGTACTATGTGATTTTATGAATTATTTTTTAAAAGAAGACTTATTATTTTCTAAATTTTACACAAGTAATTCTTTACCTTGTGTGCAATGATTTAATTTTGTTTATTATGATGGACGTAAACAACATTAATTCTTAATAAAGCTCAATGTTGAAATTACTGTATTTCATTTGTCACACCATAATATCGTCCCCGGTCCCTGCATGAAAATTCATGGAATGGTCGTAAATCTAGGACTACGATGTTTCACAAAATAACTTTGCGGGAGAGCGGATTTGTTTCAAAACTCACGAGCCTGCCAATTTTTGCGGCTCCGCAGCCGTCGCAGTTGCGATTGTCAAGCTAATTTCAACTGAACCGCGCGACGACGCGAATATTATTATAGTACTAACGGACACTCACCTCCCCTCCCTAGTCTGACTTACCTCACTTGCGCCGGAATCAGGGTTCTCATTGGGGTACTAATCTAAGGGGTACTACTTTATCTATTCAGTGGGTACTACGCCTAGCGGGCATGGCACGCGCATGTTTGCGACGTTAAAGGAAGTACAAAGTTTTGTGTACCAAATTGTGTACGAGAGATGCCTAAGTAGTGCAGTGTACGGGTGTCTTTCTTCCTCGAGAAATAACTCCGATAGAAGCTTTTTTCGTTTCCCAAAAGATGAGAGACAGTACTTAAGTAACTTCATACAAAATATGCAACTATAACATACGATATGGTATTCACTGTAAATGAATAAGAGTTATAATAGTCAACTTTTCATTTACAGTGAACAACTTTAAAAACGTTAGGTAAAGGTAACATTCTTTAGAATTATGTGTAGTTAGGAAATTATAATTGTATGATTTATGTGATCAGTGAAATTAGGTGTTGCTAGGGTAGATACTATCTTTTTATTTCTCCACGATACCACGTGAATATGACATTACGAAAATTAGTACTCGTTATGTTGTTTACTAAATTGAAGTAAATTACGTTATTTAGGTATATATCTGTTTATATAAGTGTAACAGACTTTGTCAACCCTTATAGCACGCACACAAACGCAGCGTCTGTGCAACACGCCGTCTGTCAATGTATGGCCAAAATGAAAAGTTTCTTCCGAGTGTCCGGGGTGTGGTTTTCACCCGAGCCCGCGCGCAATCGAACCGCGTCGGCTGCGGGCGTAAACCGCGTCGTGAGTTTTGTTTTATCTTTTTACATACAGATCTGCATGCTACAGAGGTTGTGGGACCGGGAGGATATCGCGCCGTGAGTTACTTAGCCTTAGAGCCCTAAACTGGTGGACTGCGTCCGTTTTTACAAATCAGCTTTCCATGACATGCCACGTATCCGCTCCGCTCTACAATCCACCAGTGTTATATAAGGGTTATATCAGTGTTCTAAGATGGTCCCGAATGAAAACACGCCGTAAAGCTAAATAGTTTATTGGTTGGGCTTCTTATAGGCGCAGACGACGATGGTGATGCCGGACAGCAGCACGGCGGCCGTCAGCGCGACTACCACGGGCACTAGAACACTGACCAGGCTAAGCGAACTGAGTAAATCGTTTGACAGCCTGTCCGTGTACTCTTCTGTTAGCTCAATACCCTGCGGAAGAGAATAAATCAAGTTTTATTGCCTTTATTTGGAGAGTGACCATCATAAACTTTTACTTTGACGTCAACATTATAAATGTTTAACTGCCTCGGTGGAGAAGCGGTTAGAGGGTCGCATTTTAAGAGACGGCTGTGCCAGAGGTCCCGGGTTCGATCCCCGGGTCGGGCCAAAAATATATACCTGGGTTTTTCTGTTCAGAAATTCTCAGCGTAGGTCGGAGTTTGGAAGTGAGCGGTGTTTCAACCCCGTGCCACGGAAAGCACGTACAGCCGTTGGTTCTGTGCCTGATCTCTATCCGGTCGTGTCAGATTGCTGTCTCATCGGACTATGAGAGTGAAAGTATTAGAGAGTACAGGTACTATAATATGTTCCGCGCAGACGGTTAGTAGTTGTGACTGGCCATCGTAGTCGAAAATAGGCTCTAATAAATATGTGACATCAATGCTTGGGTTCTCTACTTTATAATCATCTGGAATAACTTTTACTCATCTCTCTATTACAACTCAATCTAAGTATACCTCTTCGATCCACAGCAGCGGCGTAAGCGTGGGCCTCAGGTTTTGTGTGTCGGGGATCCCAGGGATAGGCCGCATGAACACGTTGAATTGCGCCCTTTTAGCACCCCGTACCACTGTGCCCGTGTTCTGCAAATAAATAATACATTCCTATTAGTTTTGTACATAGCTTTGAATTAGTTGCCATACTTAGTTAGTACAGACCTCAAAAAGTACATACTGGTCTACTCTAGGTCTAAAAATCTATACAGGATTGAACAAACTCTATGGTCGCTCCCTTGTGGTACTACTTCCCAGAGACACAATAAAATTCTTTGCTGAGCTGTGTAATTGGTTTATTGATATGTCAAAACGATTTATATATAGTAACCCGGAAAATCACAGTTTTATCGCGATGTAATTAGGAACAACGCCATCTGTTGATTTATATAAAAACTAAACATATGTCTGCTACTTGAACATATCGCCCACCAAGGACAAATATGAGATTTGTCCTTTAACAATACAGTGTACAGTGTACAGTGTAAAAACATAAAAACCCAAACATTAACAAAATCCAGCCTCAGGCGTATTCTAAACATAACAAATTGACATCACAAAAGGTTTTAAATATGTACTTATAACTTACTCTGTTGCAATGGGAAGCAAAGACACTTTAGAAATGGGACGTTTAAAAGAACCCATTTTTGTTTTCAAAGTTATAACCCTTACTAAATTGTCCTTGCCCGGATGGACTGCAGTGACTCTGCCGTACAACCAACGACATGGTGGTAAGCCGTCTTCCTTCACCAAAACAACATCGCCCACCTGTGGCTGACTTTGTTGGGATGACCACTTGTACCGATGAAAATATTTGTTAAGATACTCCCGAGACCATATTTTCCAAAATCCTGCAGCATTTTTTGTGTATACTGCCAACGTCTTAAAGAACCAAAATTTTGAGATTCGTAGTTTAGGTCAGGTGGAGTCACAATAGGCTTTCCTACAAGAAAATAACCAGGAGTCAAAACCGTGACATCTTCAGAGTCCTAGGTTATAACTGACAGCGATCTAGAACTGAGATGAACCTCACCTTGCGCCAGAACCGTTGCTGATATCTCTTAAATGTCACTCTCCACCCTGTTCTCAAGATTTGTTTCCCATCCTACATCAGGATCTCCGTACGAGGAACACTGTGTTAAGGTAAGTATCCTTTTATTTTACCTATGAATATTTTAAGAAAGGAATGTATTTCAGCTTATTATAAGTTATTTTTCATTATTATTATTTGTAAAACATTTGCATTACGCATTCATACTTTTCAACCTCGTTAAAAATAAACTTCCATAAAATTCCAACTTCAGGATTGAAACTTGCTTGTCTGGAGCGACTTTCTTTTTTGCAGTAAGCAGGTAAGTAAGCCATTTGTTCAGTATATCGACACTGGAAATTTCAAATGTCGTAAGGGACATTTTGTCGTAAGTACACTAAACACAGCATAGGAATCAGAAAAAAAATCTCTAGCGATCTGTGTAGCAGACTTTGTGGTATCTTTTCAAATAAAGAAGTTATGAGGTGAATTTACTTTGTCGTAACTACACGAAGTGTAAAAATTTTTGTAGTATGGGTCAAATTTTACACTTAAAGGTATCGTGTGCTTAAACGCAATGTCGTATGTCTCTTAACTCTGAAAT
The DNA here is from genome assembly GCA_963584085.1 of Pyrausta aurata. Classification (NCBI taxonomy): domain Eukaryota; kingdom Metazoa; phylum Arthropoda; class Insecta; order Lepidoptera; family Crambidae; genus Pyrausta; species Pyrausta aurata. The sequence goes on from OY757251.1 coordinate 2,975,956, forward strand.
CATTATGTTGTAAGGAACTATTTTGGTGGTTTATGCTACCTATATAAGGTCACCTCGTTTTAGGTGATAATATTTAAAGAGCCGTTTCAGCTAAGTAAATTAATCATTTTTTGTAGAAAACACTTTGGGTTTTTATCCACTAGTTTTTGAGAAAATATAAGACTAAGGTGATGATTATTTTCAGATTTTATTTTTTTATTTAAGGTTAAGATAAGAGAAAATGAAGGTATGGGCATTGAATTGAGAGTGGCGAGGCCGATGACCGAGATAACTTTTTAAATTGTCAGGGTGATGTTTTAAAAAATGATATTGCTTTTGTTAAAGAAAATAATTAAATATGATCGTGTCATGTTTCTATGATGTGTACAAAGACACTGTTAAAATATTATCACTTAAAATTGAATTGTGATTATTTCTTGTTTGAAAACCTATCGGTACATAAACTTAGTCTTTGCAGTATAGGTATTAACGATTTATTAACGAGTATTCGTTTGCTATAGTACAAAGTACATTTAAAATTCTGAATACTCGTTATTAGGTATAAACATTGTTCTTAGCTTGTAAAAAGATGATAAGTACTCATTTTGAAAGTTCCTTTTAGATTATTGTAATTTGCAATTGTTATTTAGTTGGTACTGTACTAAGTAGTAACATAATTGTGTCTCGGATGACCCTCTAAACGGGCCACTATAGTATCGTGTCTGTACTAAAAAAGTTTAATAATTATTAATACTTTGATTAAAAATTGCTTATATAATCTAAAGAATACAAAAAATGAACCCAACTTATTGTTTTATTTCCTTTAACTTTTAAAATCACACACACAGACAGTTTAAAATATTATTTCTTTGACTTTTATTTTTATATTGACCTAAGTAACAAGCTAACAAAAAGGAAATTGATAGTTTTATCTATAACTATGGAAATAAAACAATTCTCAATGCATAGATATATAAGTTCCTAATATTTTCATACATTTTTTAACGCTACTTACTTCAGTGACCTAGAAAAAATAATAACTTTACAACAGAAAAATTCGAAAAAAATAATGTTGTGTGATAGTTACGACAGTCGGGTTGAATTTTAGTCTATGGCGTAAGAGATTTTCATAAAAATAGTCAGATTTTTTTATGCGTAAGGGACAGATTCTTCTTAAAATTATTGTGTAAGGGACACTATTTCCTAAACTATTGAGATATTATATATAATACTATCTCAATGATGTAGGAAAAGCTTTTTGAAAGTTATGTGTTTAAGAACCATCTAATTCGGATGAATATTTACTAAGTTACGATTTTTTTTAAATTTGCATTTTGTTTATCGGCTCTCCTGAAAAGTAGGACTTTGTCCCTTACGACATTTGAAATTTCCAGTGTCGATATTATTTACTACCGCTTTGCTCCATTCAATCCTTGCTGACAATAGCTTTTGAATTATTATACTGGGTTTTACCCAGCCCAATGGATCATAGAATCGTGAAATGTCACTAATTATTTTTCTTTTATTTACAGGTTGTTCCAGCGACTCGAGGTGCACAGCACTACGGAAAGAATCTTCACTCCGGTTCCAGGTAAGTTCATCGATTTTCATTGTTTTATCGTATTTGTTATTTAATCCTTCCTGAACATCCGTCATTCCACTCTCCTTTTTCATATTCTCTACTAATTCTTCACCATCGCTTGTACATTTTAGTAATTCAAACTCACCTTTCTTTAATAACTCACTCATTTCATCAACATAAATATTGCTTGAAGCTTTTTCAGCTGCCTTAGGAAACTCCGTCTGTAATGCAGGTCCTATGAGAAGATTGTCATTGAAAGACACGTCGTTTTTACTGTTGCACGAAGCATTTCTCTCAGCAGTTTCTCCATCTTTTCGTTCTATCGCGTGATGAGGTAAGTATACAGCCTTTGGATTATTCATCTTATCCTGTGGCCCTTGTTCTATGTGATTGATTACTTCAGCATACTTTCCTTTCACGTCGCTATTTATGTTTAATTTATTTTCTAACATACGAAACCTTTTTTCAGATATTTCCCTGGAGTTGTCAACACGAGGAGGATCATGCTTCATTGGAAGTTTTACCACATATTTACCGTCTTTATCTCCCGTAGTTGTTTCCGTTAATATTTCTTCACATTTTTTGTCTTCTTTTGTAAATAATGTCTCCTTTTTTATTTCAGGTTCCGCTTTCAGCTCCCAGAACTTCTTTAGTAATTCGTTTTCATCTACACGACAATGCAATACGTTTATTTTTTGCCCTGGTGGTATGGTTGTATTTATTTGCCCGGAGAGAATCCAGCCGAAAGAAGTCGCCTGCGCCAAAGGCGCTCCGACTGGGCCTCTTTTCATACCATCCAGAAGAATCTGGTTATAAATGTCTACTCCAAGTAGTAGGTCAATACGACTTGGAGTATGATACTCAGGATCCGCCAATACCAGCCCCTTAAGTTCGATCCAGCTTGACGGGTCGAACTTACACGTTGGCAGCGGAGCAGTAATCGATTTTAAAACATGGGCTTCCACCTTTATTTTGAAGTTGGGGTCAACTCTTGATTTAAGTTCTAAACTCACCATTGCTTTCGAAGTTGACTCCTTTTCGCCCAACCCAGTTATTTGCCCTATAATTGAAGTTTTCCTCAATCCCAGACGCTGCACAGTAGACTCTGTAATAAAGGAACATTGCGAGCCCTGGTCTAGCAGTGCTCGCACAGTATTGATGCCTGTTTTCGACTTGACTTCGACTAACGCTGTTGCTAGAAGAGCCTGATTATGAACCCGACCTGACGAAAAGCACGATACTGAAGATTCTACAACCTTTGAATCTACTGCTTGCTTTGAACAAGATACAGATGCTTGTTCTTCCACTATACCTGCCACAGCTACCGTGGCCCCCATGGTCTCCGAAGTAGCTTTACCACTAGGGTGCAAAAGTGAGTGATGTTTCCTTTTGCATACGCGACACCTTACAGAAGTACGGCAAAGTTTTGCAGGGTGATTGCTTCCCAAACAATTGAAGCACAAGGTATTATTTTCGACAAAACTCCTACGTGCATCTACCGTTTCCTTGGCGAAACCTTTACAAAACGGGAGTGTGTGTGCTTCCGTGCAATATAAACATTCAACCTTAGTAACATGAAGGGCTTTCATTTTATTTACAATAGGAGCACTGTGAGTTGCATTCCTTTTTGCATAATTGGATTCGGAATCCAAGAATTCCAAAGCGCGATACCTGTCAGTTAGAAATTCTTTGAACATTTCGTATGTCGGCAGCTCATCTGCCGGGCTATTACTACAAACGTTAAATTCCCATTGGCGCTTGGTTTCGGGATCCAGTTTCAGGGATAAGATGTGGATAACTATGACATCCCAGGAGGTAACATCTACTCCTATGTTACATAAAGAAGAGAGACAATCATTCGTCGTGTCGATCAAATCTTTTAGAGCGGTTGCCGACTCATTAACTAGGTTCTTTTGGCTCAACAATCTCTTAAGAGTAAGATTACAAATGTATTTCTTGTTGTTGTATCTCTCCTCAAGCAACTTCCAACATCTGTCGTAGTTATCATTTGCAATAGGGATATGCCTCAAATATTGCTCGGCCTCTCCAGATAAATAACTTTTTAGGTAATGTAACTTTTGAACTTTTGTCAAATCTTTATTGGAATGGATCAACGCAGAATATAAATCTCTAAAAGCTGTCCATTCACTGTAATTGCCAGAAAAATTTGGTAAGTTAATTATGGGTAATTTAATTTGGAAAGATGGTTTTGCATTTAGTTGCGGTTGGTTGAGTTGGTTATCAGAAATACAAGATGCATAAACACTGCCGAACTCATCCAAATATGTTTTAAGCTCGCACTTGTAATTCAAGTAGCATTCCTCAGCCTTGACAAAAATTTCTTGTTTAGCGTAGTTAGACTCTGCTACTACTTTTTGGTCGGAACTACGTTTTAACTCTTTGTGACCAGACAAGAACTCGAACCATATCTGTTCAATCAATTCCAAGCGCCCTTCTACGTATTGTTTGGTTATTCGCTCTTTCGGGCTCTTTTTAAAATTGATTTGACCCTTATTCATACGATCGTAAAGTTCAATTTGATAGTTCAAAAGTGCCTCCATATTGTTTACAAAATATTGACAGATTCAAAATTACAATAAAATTTTCTAAGTTTTTGATATTCAAAACTTTTCTAAGTCTTTGACAGCTGGTACAATGCGAAATATTTCTAAGTGTTTGACAACCAAACAATTTTAAAACAAGTGTTTGACACTTCGTTCCGAAATCGGGCATAGGTTCCCCGTGTTTACCTTTTTTCGCGAATTATTCTAAGTCCTAAACTACAATTTGAAAATTATTCTAAGTCCAAACTAATGTTAAAGTCCAATAAATTCCGAAATTTTCTAAGTCCAAAGCTTCAAATTAACTCACGATTTTCCACTGAACACCACACTCACACACTGATGATGCTCGCCACGTCAAACCTTGCTCGTACCGCCGTACAAAACTCCTCAGGAGTAACTCCTGCCTGCAGCCCCTGCTGCACCTGGGCTGCCGCTCCTCTCCGCTGTGGTCCTGACGCGCGCCAACTTCCAGCAGTCAAGCGCCGTCCGAGGTCGTGGTCTTCCACCGGACCCCTGCTGCACACCACGTTCACGACAGCAATCCACTGCCCGTGATGACGGAGCACTCAAAAATTCCAAGACGCCACTGGCATCCGACAGAGAAGGACCATGAACAAACTCAATGGTCGCTCCCTTGTGGTACTACTTCCCAGAGACACAATAAAACTCTTTGCTGAGCTGTGTAATTGGTTTATTGATGTGTCAAAACGATTTATATATAGTAACCCGGAAAATCACAGTTTTATCGCGATGTAATTAGGAACAACGCCATCTGTTGATTTATATAAAAACTAAACATATGTCTGCTACTTGAACAAGGATGTTGTTTTGGTCAACGACGAGCGTCGCAGGGGTGGTTGTACAAACCACTGTACAAACGATAATAACGGATGCAAAAAAAAAATATAAATATTTTTTAAAATTGGAAGTAACCCACAAAATCACTTTTTCATTACGATATACTTAGCGGGAGAGTTAAATAAACAATACGTTTTCGCACTTTCTTTTTCATTTGTAAGGCAATCCTTACTGCTTTTCAATACAAAAAAATACATCAAAGTTCGTAAAAACCTTTACAACTATATACGATAATGATAAATAGGCGCCCGCCCGCATGTCGCCTACTCGTAGCTTACTAGCTACGGCGTAGTATTTCGTAGAAACGCGCGAAGGCGCGAGTTTTCCCATTAATTTTGTTTTTTTAGAAGGTTGTGAAAAGGTTTTCTTTTATAAAACATGCATATTATTTAAAGATTTGTTTTAATAAGAATAACTCATATTACCATCCCTGAGTCGCTCATCGCTGACCAAAACAACACCCTGTACATGAAGAGAGTGCTAAGAAGGGTGAAATGTACAAGGTTTACTTATAAGTAAAACAAAACGCTTAATTGAGCGCGCTTCATTGATTCTTCGCCTGGGGCACAGGGGCGCGGGGGAAAGCGAGAGCGGGTTAGGCCTGAGGGGTGCGGGCGGCGCGGATACATCCGCCTCCCCCCGCACCTCGCAGGCGAGATATCAATTTCGCGCTCTACCACAGAATATAATAATAGTACTACTCTATCTATAGTATATGTCCGATCTAATGCCTATCGATTTAACCCCCTTGTATGCTTGGCGTAGCTTAATACTTACTAAACTTTCTATTTACTTATTTTCAAACGAATCAAGTCCTAATTGCGAATTTATAAAACACGTGTAGTGAACAAAGCAAATTAAAGGATGTTAGTAACTGCTTTCTCATTAAGAAAGAAATATACTTACTTACATAAGCACAAATTCTCAGTACCGAAATGCCTTCACTAATTAGCTAGCCTAATTAATCTGTTTCTAGAGTTCTCCTTATCCTCATCCTGTTTATCATAATAATGTAACAACACAGTTCGGGGTCACAATGATTGATACCTACCATTTAGACAAGTGGAAGTAATAGGATGTTAGGTAGGAGGACCACGTGCGCGCGAGCTTCCATACAAAAATGAAAACGTTTTCCACCCCTTTTAAACGTTGTCCGATTTTGTATATTACTTAATTTTTTTATAATCGAAGTTAGTTCATGATGTATGAAATCGAATGAGACACAATTTGTCTCATTCCATAAAGGTTTACGGGTAGGAAAACGTTTTCGCCCGCAAGCATATTTCGACCGTTGGCGTTCGAAATGTAGGCAATTTTGCGCTGCGTTCCTCCTGCACACGATACCTAGGTTATCACTACAAAGGATGTAGTATACTATTTATTTAGACTTCATCCGACAAAGGACAGCGGAAAGCTTACCGGCTCGAGATCCATAAACAGTCTGTGATCTTCTACAACGGGATGCATACCGACGACGCCGTTTCTGTACGTCAGGTCCGCGAACAAGAAGTGAGGGTATGTCAGCACCATGTACGCACCTGGGGAAAATAAAATAACATGTAAGAAATGCTATATGTATCCTTATCCTTAATTACGTATTTTTTTATGAATATGTTTTTGTTCCGATACCATATTGAACAATATATGGAGGCGATTATAAATAATGTTTCGTATCTTACTAGTAAATATAATAAAATCAATACTGGTTTTGCTTTCATTTACGTAATCTTTTTATTTTTAAATGATTTTTATGTGAATAAAAGCATAGGTATTTGTAATTAATACAGTCAATCATTCTATAATAAAATACTTACAATCCTTTTAATAAATAGATTTTTACAAGTGCAATTTATATTATTAAGTTTGTATGGTGACAAAACACTATAAAACGAAAATAAACTATAAAATACATTTCATACACGTACTATAAATAAGCGTGGCGTGTTATTATTACTCTCTACCTAAAATATTAAATGCTTAAAGCAAAATAAACATTCGATTGGAATGGGAAGAGAAGCCTTTTAAATGGATTTGATCAAATGCAAACAAGCAGTCGAGCTCCATAGCTCCATCGCTTCCGATTTTAAAATTGGAACAGTGGGTCAAGTCAGTGGTGGATTTTATTCGTTATTCTTTGAATGATACAGTAGGTACACACCACATACACGTACCTGCTAGTAATTACGTAGTTAGTGGTCCTAAGTTTGGTAGGTATACAAAGAAATTAGATATTTATAGTACTTACGTAATTATACTTTTTTAAATGGAACATAGCATTTTACATGTTATTGAGTAAAATAACTTATTGGTTGGTTAGTGCATTTGATGCATCGTTATAAATCGTTCACCACAAAATCACTCGTAATTTTTAATGCATGTTTAGAAAATTATAGGTCAATATGCATAGCCATGCGAAACCATGATTTTCCTATATTTTTCTAAGAATATCATGATCGTTAGACCTGTTGCTTAGATCCTCAGAGAGACGTCCAAAACCTATAATCTACACTAATATTATAAAGAGGAAAACTTTGTTTGTTTGTTTGTTTGATTGTAATGAATAGGCTCATAAACTACTGGACCGATTTTGAAAATTCTTTCACCATTCGAAAGCTACATTATCCACGAGTAATATAGGATATATTTAATTTTGAACAAAAATAGGGTTCCGTAAGATATTAGGGTTTTTCGGACACAAGGTGTAAAAATCAACCAATCTACACTAATATTATAAAGAAGAGGAAAACTTTGTTTGTTTGTTTGTTTGTTTGATTGTAATGAATAGGCTCATAAACTACTGGTCTACACTAATATTATAAAGAGGAAAACTTTGTTTGTTTGTTTGTTTGTTTGATTGTAATGAATAGGCTCATAAACTACTGGACCGATTTTGAAAATTCTTTCACCATTCGAAAGCTACATTATCCACGAGTAATATAGGATATATTTAATTTTAAACAAAATTAGGGTTCCGTAAGATATTAGGGTTTTTCGGACATAAGGTGTAAAAAATCAACCAATCTACACTAATATTATAAAGAGGAAAACTTTGTTTGTTTGTTTGTTTGTTTGTTTGATTGTAATGAATAGGCTCATAAACTACTGGACCGATTTTGAAAATTCTTTCATCTACACTATCTACACTAATATTATAAAGAGGAAAACTTTGTTTGTTTGTTTGTTTGTAATGAATAGGCTCATAAACTACTGGACCGATTTTGAAAATTCTTTCACCATTCGAAAGCTACATTATCCACGAGTAATATAGGATATATTTAATTTTGAACAAAAATAGGGTTCCGTAAGATATTAGGGTTTTTCGGACACAAGGTGTAAAAAATCAACCAATCTACACTAATATTATAAAGAGGAAAACTTTGTTTGTTTGTTTGTTTGTTTGATTGTAATGAATAGGCTCATAAACTACTGGACCGATTTTGAAAATTCTTTCACCATTCGAAAGCTACATTATCCACGAGTAATATAGGATATATTTAATTTTGAACAAAAATAGTGTTCCGTAAGATATTAGGGTTTTTCGGACACAAGGTGTAAAAAATCAACCAATCTACACTAATATTACAAACAAAGAGGAAAACTTTGTTTGTTTGTTTGTTTGTTTGATTGTAATGAATAGGCTCATAAACTACTGGACCGATTTTGAAAATTCTTTCACCATTCGAAAGCTACATTATCCACGAGTAATATAGGATATATTTAATTTTGAACAAAAATAGGGTTCCGTAAGATATTAGGGTTTTTCGGACACAAGGTGTAAAAAATCAACTAAAACAGTTACTTATTTTGCGTACCCTGCCTAAACTATTAAAGATATAACCATAAAATGTTCTAAGTAATTGTAGATCTTATAAATATCTACAAAAAAGTCCGCGACATACTATACCTATCTATGTCGGGTGAGGCACAAGAACCATTTTTTTTATTGAAAAATCTTGATTATTTTTTGGACTACATTTAAACGCGTTTTTTTTACTCATGCTATTAATCCTTATCAAAATTAATTATTTCATCACTAAGTACAGTTAATGTAAATAATATTTGGTCTGTAAATGATTAAAATTGGACGTTTGGTTCTGAAGTTATAGAGAAATTAAAATACATATTACGATTTCTGCTGCACGGCCGGCCCGTTGCGAAGTAGGCTTTACCAAGGCCCGGTGAGCGTGTGGGAGGGGGAGTTTAGATCTAGTAAGGTACCCGCGCGGCGCGATTTTCAGTAAAAATTTCTTTCGCACTCACGATAAACAAATCCCTGGGCCAAACATTCAAATTAGTAGGAATTTATTTACGAAAAGAATGTTTTACGCATGGGGTCGGGGCTCCCGAGCATCAGTATATTTTGTTACCAGAAAATAATGTAACGTCAAATGTTGTGTATAGAGAAGCTCTACATTAATAGCTTAAGTTTTCTATCCTAAAACAACGGGTTGCACTCCGGGACTTAACAACTAACACCCACAGAAAGAAAATCTGTTCAGCCTGCGGATAGTGACTGCTTCGTCGAAGTTAGTGTCGGTGTCTGTGAATTGACATGGGAATCATTTGTTTGCTGACCGTGTCTTTCCTGGGTAGGCTTTTTGCAGCGGTAACCGACATCCACGCGGGCGGAGCCGCGGGCGACCGCTAGTTAAAAATAATTACTTGAACACAAACTGCGTTTCCGCCGAATAATAGGAACTAATTATTAGCATTAGTTTTCATATAACGGATAGCTTTAATTAAACATCCCAATAAAAGAGCACATTATTGCGTATTCGGAATAATATCTATTTAATGACAAGGGAAATAATTAGAATCAATCAATCGGTTTTCATGGAAGCAGTGATGTGGGCGTGCTTTTACATCTAAACACAAGGATATTTTCACTGACAATGTATTGTTAACAATATTTTATTGAATAATGTGCTTCCTTTAATTATTTTGTAGCTTTTAATGGAGATTAGAGAGATGTAGCGCTAACGTATTATTGCATCAACATAATTCAAGAGATAAAATAAGTACATACAGTGGTGGTCAGCTAATTAAAGGCACTTTGAAAATTGTATAGTTCATCAAGTTTTTGGGTTCGAATAATTTTGTATTATGAATACGTAGAAACCAGCAACTGTTGTAAAATAATCGTATGGGTGTTACCACTGGTTTTACGTATAATTTGAAGTTACTATTTGCCATAATATTGATCTGTTTTTCGTTACTTAGACTTCAAATCTATTAAGAGCAGAATAATTAGTGTACCAGGGATGTGGACAACTAATTAAAGACACATAGTATAAGTTACTGAAAACCAAAAAAAAAAACTGAAACTACAAAAGAGTCAGTTAATATGAAATTAAAAATAGTCATTTCTCAAATGTTTTACAAAGTTTTTGATGTTTTGTCGTATGTCGTTTAGCTGCATTTTGACCTTTACTTAGTCCTGGCACGGTCCTGGCATTAGTGAGTTCCTTGGAAGCATGTATTGGAATTTATTCTAATGCTTTTATAAACGCGTCATTTAGGTAATTTTAGCGTTGGCAACTACTTACTTAGTATTATTTGTCCGATATTACAAAGTTTCCAAAGCGATAGATGTCAGGACCTAATCGGACCCCACTGAAAGACCTAGAATGGAATTTCTAGATGAAGAATATTCAGGATCAAAGCATATTTTCATGAAAGTATTTGCTGCAGGAAGATCGTCAAATATGTTAGCAAGAATGATATGGCCTAGATTATGCGAGGAAAACTTGCACTGAAGAAAATTTTATGAGTTACCAAACTTATAATATGCGAAGTATTTCACGGATGCGTTTTGCCTAAATACATTCTCAACGTAAACCACATCAAAGTGGATAATTGAGATGTTTTCGAATGAAAATAAATAATGGATGTAATAACGACGAAAAACGGTATATGAGGCTACAATTTAACTAGACTATTTTATTTTATTTTATTCGGAAAACACTACAGTATACTAAACCTTAATTACTAACTTACTTATTTACTAAAACCATTTACACGTCTTCACTTAAAGAAGCTAGTTTAGCTTGTATGAAAAAAAATGTTTAACAAAACAGATAAGATTTTATGACATTACTGAATAAAATATAAACAAAAAACGGCTTCGATTGATTTGAACAACAAAGCAATAATTAGAGAGAATCATATCATATCATCTAGTATGTATCATATATCTGTAATAATAAGATATAAAGTGAGAAAACATCAAAGTGCGCCGTTGATTTTCTAGACGTATTGCTGGACCTATGCAAAAATACCAGTACATGGTTGGAATACCTAAGCAATAATGTTCAACAACAGCCTATATATACCCTTAGCTGACTAATCATCTCGTCTAGAAACTTGTAGTTTAGACTCACTATAACGACTTACTAAACCGACTTCAACGGCCGTCTCAGTTTTTCTAAGGGACACTGTCTATCTTTTAGATATGCTACCATAATAGTCCTAACTCGAAAAATTTAGATCCTGTATTAGGTTATACACTAGCGAGACATGTTGCTAATGTTTATTAACTATACGGCGCTTTTATGAAATCATTAGAATAAATTCTAATACATGATAACAAGAAACGCATATCACCAACGCCAGGGCCTCTATTTTTGAATCACTCGCGTAGAGATGGCGAGTGATTTTTATTGATTAAAGTCAAATTTTGGAATGAAAACCAGTTGTAACCTACACAGGAAGGATTTGAAAAATCATTGCTCAATTTTGTGAGTACTACGTCTATATTTCGCGTGGATTTTGTTGATTTTTTATTCGATTTCGAATGAAAATCACACGCCATGTCCAAGAGAGTGATTCAAAAATAGAGCTCCAGGACTTAGTTAAAGTCAAAATACAACTAAACGACATACGACAAAATATCAAAAACTTTGTAACTATTTTGCTCGTAATAGATTTTAAAGTCAAAAGTAACGAAAAATACATCAAGTTTATGGCAAATAGTAACTTTAAATTTTACGTAAAGCCCATACATACGATTATTTTACAACAGTAACTGGTTTTCTATGTATTCATAATACAAAATTATTGAAACACAAAACTTGATGAACATACAATTTTCAAAGTGTCTTTAATTAGCTGACCACCACTGTATATACCTATAAGTAAAATACAGCGTGTGACCTGTAATAGGAGCAAAAAATTTAATCAATGATTCTACAGAGTATTCGTAGTTACCTTGACCTGGTCATAGTGCTCCAAAATGCTTAAACTAAAATATATAGTAATCCAAAGTTATAATCTCTAGTCAATGTATATCAAAATCGCTAACTCATTGTAGTAAATGACAATGTTAAGTTCTATGACTCGACTTATTTGTTTGCAATACATTGCTGGTTCGATTTATTTTGTTAGGAAAATAATAAATTTATTTTTCAATTTAAAAAATTAAAACCATTTTATATGGATTACTCGTCACTTAAAGGGCCTACAATTTATTTTTTTGCTCCTATTACAGGTCACACCCTGTATAAGTACTGTACTACTTGTACCTTCTCGTAGTAGAACAAATCATAATTCGAAATTCAAATTTTCAAAGAAAACGTCACAATTTCATCGTCGTTTTTGCGACACATTTTTTGCCTGGCATAGCTTCTTAACGTACATAATATGTAGTAACAACTCACTGCTAATTAAGGACTTTTTATTTATTATATCTTAATCCAGTCTAAGAAATTATAAGGATTCTATCTGAACACTATATTTAATCAATATTAGAAATCCTTTTGCGCGTAACTATTTATAATAAAAGATGGCGTCATTTCTGCATGGGCGGGCAGCCTCGGTCCCGGTGGGCGGCCTCCTTTGTCAACAACTTGTTGCTTGCTTTATCAAAACAACCACTGACTGCTTGGAAAATATTGCGATTTGGGAAACTTTCCATTGATCTATAGCTGGTAGGTATAAATTGTTTCTCTATGTTAAAAATAATAATAAGGGTTCTTTTGTGCCGTATATCTTTTGTAATTTAAGGCACACTGCCTTAAAGTTAGCTGAGACAGAAAACGGACTAAACTCAAATTAACTTAAGACACGAACAGAGTGGTGTGTCTGAAATCGCAACGAACGTCGAAATCTAATCAAAACGTTTGACTTGACACTGAAATCCATTCTGAAATAGCTGCCCGTGGCGACTGAAATAACTCAATTAATGTGACCTATTGAAATGTAAGGAAATGCATTTATTTGATTTAGGGCCAATTTTTCAATGGCCAGATAAAGGATAAAACCTATCAGACTGATAAATTATCAAGTAACAGATTTAAAAAAAAAACAGTTACCTACGCACTATGATTGCTGACAATTAGGTGACGTTTTCAAATTAGCCATATTATTGTATTTTGTTCGACGATTTTTTCTTATCTGACTATTGAAAAATCAGCCCTTTAATGAACTAAAGTCGGTTCTAGGACGAAGTGTGTCAATTTTGACCCCCACTATCTACGTAATAGAAAACTCGACACTTTCATTTGCACAAGTAACTTATTTAAATAGTAAGATCGTTTTATTTCTATGTGATTGTTATCGATCGGTTTTGTTCACTTCATCTTAGCTTAGAATAAAAAACAGAGCAGGATTCAAAATAAAGCAGAGTTATCTGGAAAATCTGCCATTTTTACGGGGGACACAACACAATTTAAATTTATGTTATTTGATAAATATTTCAATGTTACGGGTAGCACAAAAGGGTAGGTTCGCCGCGGTAAAAATATAGTAGTATATTCAAAAGCAAGGCGTCCTTGATAAAAATGTTTCTGATTTGCCGTGCATTTGACTCGTAACACGAAGTTACGAAGCTACGAGACGAATACTTGCTGTAACTTTATTGCCCGGATGCCTCACGTAACGAGATCCAATAATCCGACTTCCTGAAGTGGAAAGTCCTGCGTGCCTATCACTAACTTCCAACTCTGCGCACGAATTAATAGTCTCGATCTACGGTTTATATAGCGTGTGGCCTGTAATAGGAGCAAAATTTTTAATCAATGATTCTACAGAGTATAAAGTAGTTACCTTGACCTGGTCATATTGCTCTAAAACCTTTTAACTCAGAGATATAGTAATCCAAAGTTATAATCCTTAATCAATGTATTTCAAAATCGCTTAAGTCGTTGTAAATGACAATGTCAAGTGCTATGACTGGACACATTTGTTTGCAATTGCTGGTTCGATTTATTTTGTCAAAAAATATAAATAAATTTAATATTCATCATAATACATTAAAACCATTTAGAGTGGATTACTGGTTATTTAATGCTAAATTGTTATTTACAAAGAACATTTAAAGTGTCTTCAATTTACAAAGAGGTAGAAACCTTACCCATGCATTTGAATCCATTGCGTATTGTTTGAAGGAAATCAAAGAAATTAATGTTCAGACATTATTAATTGTTGTGCACTCTAATTACCAGTTACTTGTCTTGCCAAACCCCTTTGAGAACTTAAGAATTTGTCTAGACAAAACTGACACTAGGATTTTTTGAAAACTGGTACTCTACATTTGTAACAATAGTTATTTGAATAAAACAGATTTACAGATCAAACATTTTTAAGATCTTTGTAACTGTGTTCTCGCAATAAAGACTTACTTAGGTACTCAGTTTATATTAAAGGAAAAAATGGTCATTCTAAATAGGCATTGACAAAGTTAGCAAAATTGAACACTGACAAAGCAATTTGAATTCCCCGTAGCCTAACTTTGTGCATCGTGCATGTATTCAAAAGTTACAATTGGGATGGGGGCAGAGTAGGTTAGCCACACGTCAGATATTTTTAAGAAAATAAATAAGGTCATAGAATGATTTATTTATTTATTTTCACAAACAAAATAACAATAATCAGATGTGGTGCTGAATCCTTGATTAATAGTTGGCAACGCGAAGGATTTAGCTGACTTCCTTAAGGATTTTAAAGGTAAATAAATTATTACTCATAATATATTTTTTTGTCCATTATTCAAATTAGTGGAAGGATGTTTCAATAAATTGTGTTTTACACTTTAGTATTTAATAGGAACTCTGAGGTCAAGGTGCTTAGCTAGCCTGGATCATATCTCGACAAATACATATGACCCAGGCTAGCTAAGGAAGGTAAAATATACGATAGCCTTGAAATGGTTTCATAAAAAGCCGGGGCAGCACAGAATTAAAAAAATGAGTTTTAGTAGGATCTTTGAATATTATTTTGTTCATCAGTTTAAACAAAACTGTAGGCAAATGAAATAAAATCAGGGTAACAAGTTTGAAATGAATATTTTTATGCATTGATTAATTTTATATGCTAAGGCAAGGTGGTATTTAACCAAACACGTTTCTATTAAAAAAAATCTATTTGTATGTGTATGTGACCTCTATTTGGTTTATTTTAATCTTATTTTTTTGGTTTTGAAATAACTGATTTTATGTTTTAAGTCATGTACCAAAATATAGTTAATTGGCAATGAGAGAATTTGATCAAATATATTTTTTATCGATTTATAAGTGATTTTCGGTAAAAAATAATAATGGTTGGGATTTCCTGGCTTTAACGGGAGTCAGATTTACTAGTAAAGCACAGACATTTTAGACATAGTGCTGATTTTGTGTTCTATCGCATGGTCACCCTTGCAGGATGTATTACAATTCCTATTCGAGGAGCGGAGGTTGAAGCCACAGGTGGGGCGGGTGAGTTCACTGTGTCACTCGGTCGGGTGGGGACGGAAGTGGAACGACGGAATATCGATACTGTTAATGTTTTGTTACGTAACTCAAAAATTATAAGACAGTTTTTTTTTATTAGGTTACCGTACTGAAATCTTCGATGCCACTTTATAACAACTATTCAAACACTCTCCTAGCGAGAAACTTAATTGATTGTTTGATTAACATTGTAATATTATATACCATGTTTATTTAATATCAATAATATTTTAGTGATGATCCTTTTATAGAAATTTAATTACCCATATTAGTTTCACAGAGCTTAGAAGAGTTATAATGGAAACCGCTTCATTGAGACTTCGACAGTTCGCCTGAGGGGTCGCGCGAGAGGTGGGCGGCGAGAAAACACCCGCCCGCGCCGCTCACTAACCGCGCTCTCGTCTCCCCCCGCACTCCTTTGCACCGCAGGCGAGGTCTCAATTTCGTGGTCTACCTTAATAACTGTGATGACAGTTATTATGTTAAAAGTACGTATTAAAACGATGCTTAACGTTACAACTTAGTAAGTATACCTAAGATAACATGTACAATTTAAATTGTAGTTAAACACCTTAGAAAAGCAAAATCATTACAACACACATTGATTGTAACACAAGATTGTAACATTCACAATCTTATCAATAGGTTAATTTTAATGACATCTAAGTAAATATAAATATCGACGGAGTTAGCTAATAAAAATCTTAGTTTACTCGGCGGCTTTAGCTTATATGCCTGATTCTCGTAAAATAATCCGTAATGTTTGTAAGTAGCCGCGCAATATAAACAACGATTCACTCATGGCCGGTCACTAGTCATCTCATCTTTCAAGTTCATCAACAGGGCTTGTAACAACTTCGTTATTTATCAAAGTTATTTTCAAGATACTTTTCCTGCTTTACGTTTTCCGATATTACATGCTTGGGCATTTTGAGGTGATTTTTCTAACTGGAGTCTTTCTGTTTTTTGAACGGTAATAAAAATCAAATTACATCATCGGTTTACAAACAATTGCTTATTTTCCCTTCAATCGTAAAATCAACACAATGCGATAGGACTAGGAAAAGTAGCACGTTTATAAGGGTTTCGTTCACAAAGGCTCGCAAAGGTAGGTCCATTCCAGTCCCGGTGCAATTTCAAGTTTGTCTTATTTTATTCTTCACTGAAGCACCTAATATTATTTTAGTTTATTAAAGTAATAAAAAGTTTGTGAATGCGTATCACTGGGAAGCCTTAGCCATGGCAAGTCACCACTAATAATAAGATCTGGGGCCCTATTTTTGAATCACTCGTTTTGATACGAATTATGATTCGCTTTGGTATGTTTAATTGTCGAGCGAAAATCAGTTGAAATCCACACGTGGTGATAAGATAACATCCCATTTTTAAATTTATTCGGTCTATGTTAAAGGTGTTTTTAGTTCTATTTTAATTAGTTTTCGAACAAAAAATTACCAGAAATTCAAAAATAGGCTTCCGTCCCTGGCTTCTGAAATGAGTCTGCTCCAAACCCAATTGCGTGTAGTGTAATAGTATATTATTCACCTAGGGCGTAAAATGGTGTCCTCCACCTTCAATCACTAGCGAAGCATGAGGATTGTAGATTTGAGGCATTAACGGGTGTACTCCAGAGTGTTAGCGAGTGTGGTAATAGAAAATCCTGAGTCAAGACAAATACACTTTTATGCCCGAGATGAATATTCTGCTATTTACGCTTTCTGTGAAGCAAATAAAATGATGTTAACTTTAAGTCGGATGTATGCACCAGTGCACGCACTGCGCTGCGCTGTATCAAATTATTTTAAAAAAAATGTACACATCCACAGAAACTAGCTGCCCATCGTTGCTTTTAACATGTCATTCCAAATATTATTGTACAAATAATTACGCAATATGTTTACTGATACCGGCGCGTGGTGTCGTTCGATTTTCGATCTAGCTCTTCGCTGGATGAAGGTGCAGGCGAAGTGTGCCACATTACCGACTGTTGAGTAATGGATTTTCATACAATATTACGGCCCTTGAGCCGAGATGAGGCGTTTTACGTCAACATTACATGACATATAATTGAACTTTGCCGATCAGATAGCGTGGAAAATATTATCCGTTCTACGACACATGGGTACCTGACCCTTAGAGTACTTTTCACATACCTTACCTAATACCTTAATATAGTTTGCCAATGTATAGGTACCCTAACTAATTTAAGAAATAAAAATAAGTCTAAATTAAAATCTTCTCTTTAAACGTCGGTGCTACGGAACCAATAATGTTTGAGCCCGACTCCAACTGACCTGGTTTTGTGAAATTATTAGCCTGCTTGTCTCGCTCATAGTTGCTCTAAAAAAAGGCGATTGAAAAACCAGTGAAGTGCATTGAATAAACATTTTTCTATTTCTCGGGAATGCAATTTTTACTGGAACGTGACATTTTAGTTGAAAGGGAAAATGGGAAATGGAGGGAATATTCCGCATTGAACACTTGCTTAGGGCTCAACATTTGATTCCGATTGTTTGCAAGCATTCCAATTGTTTGCAAGCCTTGAGTATACTTTATATCATTGTGTTTGTATCTGTCTGAATATGGTGCGATAGCTTTAGGTAGATTTTATTCGCTCGACCCCAATGCTCACGTCAAACGATCTTTTTTCGTGTGGTTACGAATTCGATTACAAGTTTCACTGTATTACACGTTAAAAACTACTGCCCAAAAGTAATCGAAATGCACAGAAATCGTGACCCTGATAAAGTAAAAAATATATTTTCTTCGAAAAAAAAATGATTAGTGTACTTTTTTCCAATGTTAACTGCACGAGATTTGGGGCCCTGAAATGCGTAGTCGTCTGTTCGCATCCTGATAACACCACAAAAAGTTAACACAGTGTTGGCGTGGGCTTAGGAATCATTATCAAAAAAATATTATAAAGTTAGTGACTTATTGCGATCAGTAGGTATTTGAGGAACTTCAGCATAGCTTTAATGGCAGCATAGCATAGGCAATCCATGCTTGGATGCGGTGCATTCAATGTAAGATATTTCTAAGCTTACGTACTCAGTTTAAGTACCCTTCACGCTCCATGCTATTCCTAAAGCTAATTCAGCACGATGCCTATGCAATAGGATACATAGTACAGTTGAGAGGTACTAAAGACGAAGTAATTAGTATATACTGCTAGCTGCGTAGATTGTAACTCTAGCTCTTGAATGCACTGCTAAGTGAGGAGAATTTGCTTACAGATAGAGCTCATTGATATCCAAAGGGCATATACCTACTAAGTACCTAAGGCTCGGTTTACACATTATAGTCAAACAACTGCAACGAAAAATCTATCAAAAACAAAGTTCAACATAGCTGAAGAGTTAGTTTAAAGTTATAGGATGATGTAATGGAGCCATAGTGGTACAAATTATTTAACTTTCAGTATTTAAAAAGATATTTAATAACACCTTGCAGCATGTTAGTATTACCACAGAAGATATTATTAATAATAGTATGTACTAGATACCCTATAATGCTTTTTCCTTCATTTGCACTAAAATGCATTGTCAAAACCAGCTGAGTGAATCATGTGAAATGAGGTAAAATAATCGTTTCATCTTCATGTCTTTCTCGTTACTATTTAATGTTAGCCTTTCATTTTAATCTAGCGAGTTTGTCTGATTGGGAACTTTAGTTACTATTTCTGTAATATAATTTGTATTCATATCATTCAACGTCAGCTTTGTTCGATGTCAAAGGACGCGCGTTGTACACACTACATGTACGTACATAGGTTGTATACCGTAGCATTGAGATAGGTGTATATTAATTACTAATGTTAATAATGTGCATTAGGGTTCAGCGGGTAAGTACTTATATGAATTGGATTGGCTGAGGACCGGGGCGAAATCCTAATTATGCTGGAGCCAATTAGTGTCTGTCTGTCTACGGCCTTTTGAAACCTATAGTATAATATAATAAATACTAGAATAGAATTTAGGAATTTCTTAGTGTTATGGGATTGAGTCTGTATTAACGAATCGCTTTTGGCGTTTAGAATAACAAAGTAATAGCTCAACAACTAAGTATTTATTTAGCTATTTTATTTATCTACCTACTCGTATACCTAGGTAGCGTACTCATTTAGAGTCAGCAGTAGAAAAGGTTGTTTACTTAGAAAGATGGTTACAAAAATAAGAAGATTGAAGATTAATTCAATGTGAGCGTGCAATTTAAATATCGATACAAAATCAATAAAATAACAGTCCTTAGGTACTTCATCTCATTTACATAATGTTTGTCTAAAAACAGGTTTGTGTGCTCTGTGTGTAGATAGATAAACAGAAAATGCATGGACATTCTTATTTATTCGTCGATAGAACGCCTTTTAAAGGCTTTTAAGTACTCACTTATAAGCGCTATGAAGGTGCATCAAAGGGACTTGGTTATATAAACGATTCTTTTGCTGCATAGGGAAATAAGTAGAACGAATCAATTATTAAGTAACCAATAATGAACCAACCAATATACCCATGCCTCTCACAAAATGCGTCCAACTGCATTTCTATTTATAAACCTAGGTTCCATCAGTCGGTGCCATTGCATTACGAGAAAACACCCATTTCCGTGTATTATTTACAGAGTTAAGTCTTCAAAGCGAATTTATTTAGAAATTCATATTTCAGAAACATTTTCTCGTAATAACGAATTTGGCTACTGAAATATGTTGCATGGCTTCTGAATACTTGAATGTCAAATTTCGTAGAAATATTATTTTCACGATGTTAATTTCAAAAAGCTTATCATTAAAATTAACATCGTAAAAAAAAATAGATCATTATTTCCTCAGTACCTCCCACGATAATTATCGTGGGTTGATGGATTTCCGTATAAAATTCTATTTTTAAGCAAAATACAGGTTTTTAATTTTTATTGTATTTTAATTTGTAATTTAATCTTGTTTAACTTTTCAGGTTAAAATTCAATTTGTAGATCAGCTGTACCGTAACATGATTCGCACAAGGATATTAGCACTAAGCACATTTAAGAAGCTTTCAGTGTTTTTGCATCAAGTTCATCGCACAGTGTATATTTTTTATATTTCGTAGCTACCGCAGGGTACACACAAAACTATTAGCCAGAATAAAGCCAAATAAGTGTAGTCCCCCTGGAAAAAAGATGTCATCAAGACACTTATTACCCACCAATATGAAAAGAATACCTTCGTAATTGAATGCCGACATTATGAAGTTATCTCAATTTGGTCGGTTAATGGTTTAGTACGATGTGACATAGTTTTTTTGAAGAAGGGGGTCTGGGTTTGTCGTTACTAGAATACATATAAAATAGAAGTCATAATTAAATTAAGAGCTACGCTCTTGGCGGTGGAGTTATTCCATAAAATTCTAAATTACGGAAAACAGACCATGGTTTCCCGATTGCCTTACCGCGGGTTTCCGGACTCAGTCAAAGGCCTTTCCTAATATCTTTCATAACTTACAAGGATTGTACTAGTCTAAAAGACTGTACGTAAAATTTTGCCGCTCAGTGAAATTCGACAAAATGTCGATGGAAAATTGTCAAAGTCTGAATATATGATTTATTATGTCGAGTCAAAGGTTGTGCGTTTAGGCACAAATTAAGTCATTTCTATTTTTATTACACGACGCAGTTGACATTTGTGCGCCATCCGCGATCACGAATATTGATTTATTCATAAAACATCTGATTATTTTGATTGAATTTAATAATACAATATAGTTAGCCCCAAAAACACATAATAACGTGTGTTTATTTATACATACTTATGATAATATTATTTTTGATTTCATGTTATCACAACTCTTTTTGGAAATCTGGGGTAAGTAAGGCCCTGTTGCGTCGTCTTTTAAACTTAACTATGGAGTTTGAAAGCTATATGACATTGTTCAAGTTCGATTGTTGTAGTATTATGATATTTATGATAGATAATCAATCAACAATTTTAAAAGTTATTTCAATGTTGCTATGTGCATTGTACATAGGATATGTCTCTCAATCACTCGCGTCAATATGGTGTGTGGTTTTCTTTGATCAATGTTCGATTTTCTAATAAAAAACAATTGATTTCACTTAAACAAATTTGTAAATTAATTAATTTTATGTGCAATAAAGAGCTATCGTATCTTATCTTTCAAATCCAACGAGGAAAATAAAAAATACTTACTATTACTCGCGTTTATATTTAGCCTGATTTTCGGTTTCTTGTAATTGATTTTCGAACAAAATTATTCCAAATATTGACGCCAGGGATACAAAAATAAATAGAGTTCTAGTGAGCTGATTTTCGTGCAGTACGTATACGAAAAAAGTTAACCGATCCAATTTTCTTTGTCACAGAAAAATAGTTTATTCTTTCTTAGGGTCACGATTTCTAAGCATAAATTTCGATTTCGTCCGTGCGGTTGCTTTTTTACGTATGGATAAATTAATATTTTTTTAAATCGAATTACCACACGAAAAAAGTGATGTGAGAATCGCCGCCCTGAAGATTGCACGTAGGTCTATCTAATAAGAATCAAAATCACCTACAAACGTTAAAGAGAGACATTTTGAGTGTAGTGCAATATAACAATGTAATGACGAACACCGGCCGACGCGGGTAGCTGGAAACGGATAAATCGATTACCTAGCGATCATCGTATAACTAAAAGCCCCCGGGCGGCAAGGGAGATCGCCTTCCCCCCTCAACCCCTTTCAAAGTTCCTCTACAGTCGAGAGCACGTCAATTTGTCTAAAAATACTTTTCTGGCAACCAATATACATTTTTGCCTACGCAATAGAGTTCACTACAATTCGGAAAGGGTATTGATGCGTTTCATATTGACGCGAATCAGAATTATGGGAACAGCTTAATTGAGGAATTGTAACGCTTTTGATTTCTTGTTGTTGTGGAAAAAAACCGACGTATTTTTGGGATGTCTCTGCGATATCTGGATACTTGCACATCCATGAAGTGCAATCATGCTCCGCGAGCCGATTAATTAACTGAACCATTGTAATGAATGACGCAAAGGCCTGTTGCGTTTTCAAGCATTTATACCTTTTATTGCTATTCTACAAATAACATAACCTGAAACTAAGTTGAAAAATAATCTAGATTTGAAGAATTTAGAAATATAATGGAAGGAAAAACTCTACATATCTAAGCACATTAATTACTAATTTACTTAATGGAGTATGACTTAACTAACTCATATTTGAGGTAAGGCCCAGCAGTGGGATGTTTACAGGCTAATTTTACTTTACTTTTTACTGTGTATTGACCTCGAACGACATTGAAGAAGGACAAAGAGGACTTTGCGAGAGTATTATGAACAACTTTCGACACGGGCTATTTTTTGTCTATTAGCAAGTGATTAAAATTGCTATGAATTTAAATAAAGTTAAGCGAATGTCATCCTTTCCATCCATCCATCATTATAAAAATAAAACCCGACAGCTTTTTTATAAAGTGTCATGTTTGAAAAGACTCGCGCACGAAGGGTTCGGTAACATTGATAGGTAAACGAAATATATCGATCAAAAATAGGCAAAATATCGCGTTTGTTGCATGGAAGCCTTTATTTGTATTTTATTTTGTTTTAGTATTTGTTGTTATATCGTATACAGTACAATAATGCGTTTAGGATGTTGTTGGGGCTGCCCCGGCACTGGAGTGCTTCGGGGATGTTTGCGGAGTATGGTGTCGCATGCTTTTACACGACCCTACGCAAGCGGTGCACATCACTGGCACGCAGGGTCCGGGCACAGATGGTCCGGGTCAGCCCCAACATCATTCTGAAGATGCCCTCCCAGAGATTTGACTGTCTATGTATATCAACCATTGTTATATGGTTCATATATGGACTATACCAGTATGCAAGTTGGTGGTCGTCCAATTTAATTTAATTTTTATTTAATTTAATTCAATATCGGCAACAGAAATACATAATTTGTGAAAATTTAAACTGTCTAGTTATCGCGGCTCTTTGACATGCAGCCCGGTGACAGAGAGACGGAGACGGACAGCGAAGTCTTGGTAATAGGCTCCTCTCTTAAGTTACGGAACCCTAAAAACGAATCATACGGTGACTACAATGTCACCGTATGAACACTAACTTATGATTAATGCGAACTGAGAAGACTTCGGAGAAGTTGGTTAGAGGGAGGATATTCGACCACCAAATCACTTCTCTCACAAACAGCTCTATTTTGAATCACTCGTGTCAATATTCCGAGTGTAAATGTCTCCAGAGTTAGTTTGTCTGGCGAGTTATTTTCGATCAGTATTACTTCATCTTCAAACGAATATCACTCGGAATATTGACACGAGTGATTCAAAAATAGAGCTCCAGATACGCTTTCAAGGTAGGAATGAAACATAACATGTTTCCATTTATCTTGCGAATAACGAGAGCCAGGTATATCATCCGATGAGTTTCCAGTACTTATTTGCATGGCTAGATTGAGTTGTGTAACTGAATACTTGTGTGCACACCAGGGGCCCTATTTTCGAATCAATCGCATCATTATGGCGAGTGATTTCCTTTGATAAATATCAAAATTTTCGAATGAAAATCAGTTGAAATCTACACTGTAAGACAGTGATATTAAAAAATAGAGCTAAATTTTGTTCCTACTCGCGTCTACATATAGCGTGATTTTCGTTGACATTCAATTATTTTCGAATAAAAATCATTTGGATTACTGTCGCGAATGATTCAAAAGTAGGGCTCTTGAAGACTTAAGGGAATGGGCTGCAACTGGACTACCATTTACCGTGGACACTGCAATTAGTTATAAAACCATTTTGTTGCGTTGGCGTTCTACCGACAAAGGGTAAAAAAAAATACACTTGTTGATACTGATTAATTCAATATCGAAAAATAGTAGGTACCAGTCTATAAAGTTCACAGATAAATAAGTTAGGTCACAAAGAACCAATTTAGTAAAGTATAGTTAAGAAACTATTATAGTGAAATTGAATATCTTGTCACCTAGATATTTATTGAAATTATTTGCAGGTTATCAGTTCAGACATCTTTACCTAAAAATGGAGCATTACTATTCGAAGATAGGTGCCGAATAGTATTGAATGGCATAAAATAAATAATTGGTCAAATGTCAAATGTTCACTAAATGTAGACCTTCCAATTCCCAGAACACGTCTGTTTAGATATTTTTACCCTATTCTTGACGCTTGACGTCCTTGATAATTCTTGAAATCTATGTTCAAATGTTACAATAACCTTTGGCTTATAACGTGATCATCAATAATTAACGATATAAACCTCGTCCGGGCGACAAGGGCAATAAACGAAATCAAGGTAAAAAATACGTTGATTGATTTGTATTCCGTGAAGCAAACCCAAAAGGTGTATAAAGGTTTTATAGAATGACGTGTCAGTATGACATACTTATATACTTGACCGGCATAATTGATATTACAACTTCTAGTCTTATGAATATTAATATTCTGACCATTAGTTCGACACACTTCATTAATTCCGCCATGTGGTTATTAATTTACTATTGGGCATGTTTATTACAAATGTTAAGCGCTTTTATGACATCATTAAAATAAGCAGCGGGCTTATCAGAATTGTTTAGATTTAGAAGTTCGAAACGCACTTTAGTTCGTTTGAATGATATGTTTTCTGATCTTGCGAGTCTGTTGTGGGAGGTGCACTTTTTTAAGAGATGTAGGCTGTGCAATGTCCGTTCCATATGGTGATTGATCGGAAAACTGGGCAACGATAGTTAAATGATGATGATACTAAACTATTTTATGTATGTATACAGAAGATTCCCTCTTGCCTTCCACACCGCGGTTTTAGAACCGGGCCTCAATGCCCATTCAAAAGCTATCTATTTATTTATTTATTTACACTTTATTGCACTCTAAATTATACGATTGGCGGATTTAATGCCCTATGGCATTCTCTACCAGTCAACCGCTTGGTAATGCAGAGAGTTAAATCTACATCTTAAACTTTCTGCCATTTAGGTGTTGTTTTCAACCGTAATTGCTATTTTCCCTAATTTGAGGTTCTTATGAAGCTTATCGTAGCCTAGCTCATAATTTCATGATTATGATAAAGAAATTGCTTTCAAGTACACAGAAGACAAGTACAAGAATACATGTAGGAAGAAAAAAAAGTCTCAATTTATTTCACGGAAATTCTGGCATTCACTTTTCTCACATTCTATACACGTAAGATGAATACTCGCTCATATTGCAAGAATATTTATAATACTCGCTGTGCTTTTAACTACGACGACATAAAGAAGATAAAATCAAAATATTTTTAACATTTATCATTGCAAAGAGCAGTCATTCGCACCTTTAGTAAGTTTCCGCATATAAAAAACGTGTTTGTAATGTTAATTATGTTTTTGTTGGCTTATTATGAAGACCATCGCCAGGAGCCATGAGTATCATTTTTTTTTAAATAAAATAAACTGTTTGATTGATAGCTAGTTATATTTACGAGTAATCGAAACATTAAACATAGTAAATGCTTTTTGGTATAATTTTATATGGTAGCTTTAGACAGACAAATTAACTTTACGGTATAATGCACTTAATTAAAAAGATTTTTGTCTGTTGGAGCTGTAAATAAACAAGACAGGGTCATTTATTATTCGATATTGCTTTTGAATAGGTTTTGTTAAGTAGAATATAAATTGCTTTATTGAAAATATAACTGCATTAGATTAAATGTTGAACCCAAAAGTAAGTCGAATAATACCACCCTGTTGAATCTTAACCTAATATTAACACAAATTTTGCACCATTGTAGTATTTCTAAAGTCCGGTATACTTTGCTCGGCGAATATTGTAAGCAACCCTTTTATAACTTTTAAAATAATATTAGTGAGAAATAGTAATTATGTATTTGATTTAAAAAAGATCTTAGTGTTCAACGATGAATTACAAAAAGAAAATTAAAAAAAGCAATGTCAAAATTGTTTACAATATTTGCCAAGCAAAAAAACATACTCTATATAGTGTGCCTATGTCGGCGTCTATCTCGCTCTAATACTACGGCCAACTATCGGGGCAGGGGTGGTTGTCCCGCTAGAAAATATTTTCAGTCTGAATGCACTTTTACTTAGCTCTGGGAATATGTGAGTTACTAGCGGCCGCTGTGTTGGCTTTAAGTACAGATCGAATACCGATTGCCAATTTGATGTGGTTTGTGTCGTCGAAAGTGAAGATTTTGTTGCCCTTTCAAAGGTTTTTGGCGTAACTGTTGCGCTCGTTGGGCTCGTGAATGGACGAGTAGTCGTGTACGGACGACTTGTGGTGAATGGAGGACTAGTTGCAAAATACCGACTAGTTGAAAACGGACGGCTAGTAGACAAAGGGCGACTATTACCAAAACGGTCACTAAAAGAAAACGGTCGACTAGATGAAAAAGGACGGCTTGTTATAAACGGCTGCTTCGTGGACAATGGGGGACTAGATGAGATCGAACGGCTAAGAAATGAACCACTAGACAAAAATGGACGAATAGTTGTGGTTGATGTCGCCGTGGCATTCTGGGATAGCACCCTGGATGTTCGGAACGATTTGAATGCTTTGAAACCTGAATCTTCAGTGTTCGCACTCGCTTTAGTTTTAGCTGTAGGTTGATAAAAATCGAATCTGTTCCTTGGGGCTGACGTAAAAGTTATTGGCTTGAATGTTGAACGAACACCCACTGTCGAAGCCGTGGGTTTCAACGTAAACGTCCGACTAGTAAACGTTACCGGAGCTTTCGTAGATGTCGTTTCTTCAGTAATAATTGACTTAAAAGGTTTGCTAGTGGTAAAAGGACTTCTAGTTGTGATTCGCTCGTAAGACGGCTCTCTAGATGCAAACCACGTGAAGGGCTTGAGAGTAGCAGATTTTAAAGTATACGGTTTTCTGGTAGTAGAAGAAAAATATGTGAATGCTTTAAGTTGGGAAGTAACAAAGGGACTTTTAGTTGAAGATTTTATGGTCAAAGGCTTTGCAGTGGTTGTGAAATAGAATGGTGTCGTGGTTCGAATTTTATCTGATCTTGGAGTTATAGCTTCAGGCGTTGGTTTCACTGTCGTGGTGGCCTCAGGGGTAGTTCTAGCTGCAGTGGTTCTTTGTTTAGTGGTAGCTTCACTTGTTGAACTAAACCGGGCGTTGTGACTTTCAGTTGATTTAGATGTCAATGAAACACTATTTGTTTGTATAATTTCTCCTAGTTGCATCCATTTTGCAGTGGTACTTTCATCATCCATAAGTTTCTTACGGAACTGGTTCGATTCAATCCTTCTCCATACCTTAATTGGAGGGTAAGTGCTCGACGTCGTTGTCGGAGCTGGCGTTGTAGTGGTTGTAGTCGGCCGCTGCGTCGTAAATACAGGCCCCGCCTTACTGCCAAACACTGGCAGAGTCAGCTCATCAATATTATTTATTTTGAAATTCAACCATTTATACGGAGAGTTCGTATTTTTCTGATTGTCGTTCACGTCCAACACTTTGGCGAAACCTCCCCGAGTGATCGAATTTATGGTGGCCAGATACGGTGGTAACAAATTGTCTATGTTAGGATTATAATCTAAAGTCGCGTTGCGCACGCGAGAATTCAACGTCCGCGATCTCATTCGGCTCTTTCCTGTTACTTCCTTCAAGTGGGTGTCGCAGTCCACGATGTACTTCTTCGTGTTGTGCTTGCAGTGCTGCGGGTACACAACCCACGCGAGGAAGCCGTCGCCTTGCAGCCGGGTGTGCTCCTCGTGCACTCTAAGCGCGCACTCCAAGTCATCAGAGATGTCCTCGTCGCGCAGTGCGGAGCAGGGCAGTCCGCAAGCCTTGCCGGGTCCGCACCAGTAGAGCTCGCTGATCTGGAAGAGGCCGTGGTCGCCGCTGTAGGGGTTGTTGGCGGCGGTGTCGAAGCGGGACTCGTGGTAGGCGATGCAGACCCAGGTGGAGATGTGTTCGCGGTCAACGCCGAGGTCGTGGAGCTCTCTCGCGAGCTCGCAGCGCTCGTAGACGTGCGCGGTGGCGAGGGCGGCGAGCGCGAGGAGCGCGGACGTCCAGCACGCGGCGCGGATCATCGTAACTTGAGGCGGCGCGCACGCACCCGCGCATGCTTTTACACGCGAGCCTCCCGCCGTGCGCCGCGCGATCTGTGTCGCGCCCGTATTTTAATAGTAATTATTAGCAATTACAAGTAAACTGCGAGTGATAAAGGATTTTTTAAATAGCTGTCGAGCCGCGAGCCCGCACGGACACGCCACTGGCCGGCGCCGGCGCGGCTGTGGCGGTTCACCTTGAGGTCGTCGGTCACGTCATGTCGCCAGTGGTCGCCATCCGATGGAAAAGTAATTGATTTTTCCCACCTGTATAATTTTCCTTACATCTAACTGAAGCGAAAGAAAATGTATTCACGAGTCAAAAACTATAAATATGTAAAAAAATACTCAGACTTTCATAATGCAATAATAAATCAATCATCGGCGCCCTACTTTATTATATGAGATGTCAAAGAAATGTTTAATGAAGACGCTTTCATTTCGACCATAATTGCAAGGAGTAACGGGACAAAACATTATTTAGTATTCTTGTAATGATGATAAAATTGACAACATTTAAAATGTTGTGTACCCCTGCCGGGCCGGGCGGGTCAAGAGGTGAGACGTCGGCCTCACTTGCCTAATTTTACGATATGTTGTTTATTTATGTTGTACGTAAGTACAGTTGGATGCAATAACGGTTTGTGTGTGAAGGATCGGATTCATTAATTATACACAAGTCAGTGTGTCAATTATAATCATCTGTGACAAATGCCTCCACTACATTATAAGTTAAGCATTACTTTTATTAAATATTTTTTATATATATTTATTTCCTCAAGTGTTAGTAATAAATGAGTTTTGAATAAAGATATTATAAAACTATCACTATGATTTTATTTTCTCCTTTAATTGACACCCCATCACCTAACAAATATGTCATTCTTGTTTTTCTATATTTGTATGAAGGTGTGTAGATTGTTTAGCAAAACTCAATTAACGTTTCTTTTATCCACACTGCTAAATATGTTTTAAAATTGCTATGGGTCTTTCCTTAATAATGCAACAAGCGTAATTGATGAGATGAGGTTATATATTTTTTCGGGTATGACAGTACCCAAAGGAATAACTCCTCGATAACTTATGCTATTGTAGTTTAAAGTTTGATTTATTTGTATTTTTGATTACTTAGTGCAAGCCCATCATTACTTCCTCATCCGAATCTTAGCGGATGATCGAAGTAACAGCCATTGAGAAGGAACAGTCGCCAGCACATCAAGTTACCCACTTTTGTTGCAAACTAGCCCTTATTACAACTGCATAAGATACCGCAGTGTTTACCTTGACGTGCTGTTGTCCGTACTACACTTGTACATAAGATTTAACATTTATGACAGAAGGTTATGCGCTTTTAAAAGTTCTGTTGCATTATACGACCTGCCCAAGCATCGTATGGGTGCAATAAAAGTGAATAGAAATGTACAAATTATACGTTCCATAAGGCTTAACGTGGGTATCTGATAGTGAAAGAGTAATCAATATTCATTTAGTAGATCTAAAGGCAACTTTACTAATAAACTCACTGACTTACAAACTATACCTCTTTACAATACAACGGGTTAATTTAAAGATCTACCGCTCAATTTTAGAACCCCTATTTTTAAATCACTCGCCTTAATATGGTGTCAGACATTAATCAACATTAATGTTTTATTTTCGAATGAAAATCGGATAAAATTCACACAAAAGTGATAAAAAAATATTTAAAGTCGATTTTGTAAATACTTCACGTGAATACATGTCAATATTTCACGTGATTTTCAATTGATTCACTCGTAATATTAACGCGAGTGATTCAAAAATAAAGCTCCAGTTTCCTTGACTTATTATTCAAAATTGAATCTTATCAGGAAATGCCACCCTGGTTTCCAAAAACTACCGCATGGCCGTACAAAATCCGAGAATCGTATTATTTATACCGACCTGACCTATGACATCATTTAGTCGCTAATAAGTAAACTAAAGTGTACTAACAGGTTTTCGCGAATAGAACCTTGTGCGACAATTTGATATGTCGATTTTAAATCTGTCTTATAGTACCTACAGCTATGAATAGATATTATTTATTATAGATTTAGATATAATTTATCATTGTAATAATAATAAACCGTGTATTATATATGATAGAATTTATCATTGTAATAATAATAAATGTATGGCTATGGTACTGCTTTGATACCTGTTCCATTAATTAATGCAAACTTCGTCAAAGACAGTTAAAAATTCAAAATAAATCACAAAAGCAAACAGAGTGAAGAAAGATACATATAAGTATCTATAAATGAATCAATTATATTGAAAAGGTCTGGAATAACGGTCATTGGTTCTCAGTTTCTATCATTTTGTTTTTTAAGATAGGAAATGCCTCTGGAAAATGCAATGAAATCTTCAAGTTGCATATTCTCCCACCGCCTAGCATCGTATCAACGTTTGTGGTCATTATTCGATAATTGGCATAATTGTATCCGATTGCAATTAACGTACGTACTCATGCAATCCATTTGCATGACCTGTTTTGTATGTATCATCCACTTGTGTAAGCAATACGCTTAGGACATGTAGACCTACATCTACACTACGAAAATGAAATCAAAAATGATTTTATTTTTCTGTACAGTAGAAATATTAATTTTTTGGTTCAGACACACATGTAAAAGTCGTTGCAAAAAGACCATTTCATTTTGTTATTAAATGCAAAATACGTTTTACTTTCACTCTAAAATTACTGAACCGATCATGACATTTCGTACTATCCTATTTATATTATAATCTTACAAATAATATCATAAATGCGCAAGTTTGTATTATGTCTGTTACTCCTTCACGCAAAAACTACTTGATAGATTTTGATACAACTTCACAATAACAACTAGCATTGGAATAGCACGCAGATAATTGATAGTGATATGTTTTAAAATTATTAAGTTTTTAAATAATATTAAGCCATGGAGACGGAATTTAGACACACGGCCATGTGCAACCATTTCGACCAAAATTCTACATTGTTTTATCCCGGAAAATATTCTCTAACTAGAACGAGTGATGGTTACAAAAGTTGATAAATGAAATCCAATATTCACGTAGTTGAAGTTGCATGGAATAGCGTGTATTCTACTTTATTTGCTCTATGTTTCTACGTACCTTTATTGTAATGCATGCTACTCGTATGCCAGAAAAGCTGTCGTGTCATTGTTCGTTAGTTCAAATTTGTAGAAAAGTTCCCTCCGGAATCCTTTGGTTCTGTTGTGCGATTTCTACGGAACGTTGCAAATATGACGTCAACTTTATTTGCATATCATTTGCATTCAGTTGGTGAACAATTAATTATGGCTACATTTAAGTACTTTCTGTAGAAAAAGTGCTTTAGATTTCAATGGTAACTTGTCTTTAATACAATAACGGTTAATGCAACTGACCCTTTGATACGTGAGACGAATAAGCTAAAGCCAATAGCTAAGTAGAAATATGCAGAGTGTCTCTTTTACAATCCGCAAAGGCTCTACCTCAACTATGAGATCAAAGTTTGAGGTAAAGCCTTTGCCTAGCAGTGGGACGTTACAAGCTAACTTTACTTACTCTCTGTCCTATAAGTTTTCCAAGTGTGATCCTTAATATTTGCTGCTATTTACAAAGAGAAGATATCAGTACGTCCGCAATAACACGGTTTTGTGTCAATAGCACTGAAATGAGAAGCTTTAAACTAAATTTGTGTCAATCAGCTTCCTGAAAAGCGTCTGAAACCTGAAAGTAATATAAATATCATTTTGCATGATGTGAGCATCCATGCAGATCACGTGGCAAACGGGCCTCAATGGTCGAGCAAATTAAAGCTCTGGGTTATAGTTAGGGGCACACTAGAGGCAATATGAGGATTCGTTTCCTTTGAGGTCTTATACACACTACGCCAGTTTTTCGTCGACGTATTTACATCAGGCAGAAAATATCTCAACCGCTGGCAGTCTTGTCCCGTCATTGAACGACATTTTATATCGAAAATCAAATCGATTTTGCCAACCATTATATTTTTCCATGAGGAGCGAATTCAAAACCTTTCAGTCCAATACTGAAGAAAATAATGACCAAGAACAAGTATAAAGCATATATTTTTTGGTAATATGATAAAGATATAATGAATACTAAACAAGGTATAGATGAAACTACCAGTGGTACCTATATACTAATAGCGAGTACTCAGGATGGATTAATAGAATAAAGGATCGAAATCAACGAAAATCACATGAAATATTGACGTAAGTTAGGTAATTAATTATCAATCTTCTTGTGTGGATTTTATCCGGTTTTCATATGAAGTTCAACATTAATCAACAAAAATCACACGCAATATTGCTTGAAGACGGGTTTGGTGTATTGGTTAGCGTTCCTGACTATTACGCCGGCCGTCGCGGGTTCGAATCCCGCAGGGGGCAAATGTTTGTGTGATGAGCACGGACATTTGTACCTAAGTCATGGATGTTATATATATTTAAGTATTTATGGGAGACGCCCCCGTCATAATCGTTGTCTGGTACTTCGTAACACAAGGAAGAAAATTCCTTACCACGAAACCAGACAATTGGTGTGTTGTCTGGCGCATATTTATATTTATTTATTTATATTGAGGCGAGTAATTCAAATATAAATGACCGTCACCCGTGCGCGCAGTGTTACCATGTCTGAAGCCTCACAAACAAGCAAGGGTTATTTCCCGCCATTTGTTTACGACCATATTGAAAGGCTCCGCTGGTTCCAGCTCGAACTGACTGGCAATTACTGACCGACCGGTGATAGTAGTCCTTTGAAAAGGTATTAACGGGATATTTCAATCTCGGTTCACTTGTAACATTGATGATTAAAGCTGCCTTTTGACTGTGGGATGTAATATATTAGTATATATTACGATATATTTTATATCCCGAGATATATCTTTCACCCGTTCACACTAAGGATATATTCTCTTAGTTTTGTATGGGATTGTCCTCCACCGTGGGGGGCGGAGGGGCATGCGGGGGGCGGAAAATATATCTTTCTCGATTCACTCCAAAACATATTATAGCTCGGGATATAAAATATTATATTTCTCAGTGAGAAGGGTTCCATTGTAAACTATGGTGAGCGATATCGAGTATATCTCGGTATTATGAATATATACTTGCAAGTAAATAGGCAGCTTAAGTATTTTGTGTACTACACTTTCCAAACGGTATTTAAATGTATTTGAATTACGTTTTTACAAATTAGCATTTAGCTTAGCGTTTCCCAATTTCCAGGAGAATTAAATGAAATGCTATAGTTACATTGATTTAATAAATCAATGAAATTGAATTGTAGCAGGTATAATTACTCAGTGCCTACGAGTTTAATTCGAAGAGATCTTAAACAGCATAAAATATGTAATGAATAGCTATAATGCCCACATTATCTGTTATTTTTTTACCTGTAGCCTACATTACCTAGTTATTAAGTACATACAATCTATTACATAATAGATAATGTATTACTAGTGCAGGTGCATGTAGGTCACATAGTTGGGAATTAGGCTGCGTTTCCACCAGAGATATGCGAGGATGCGTAGCGAGGGATGTGTTTATAAAGAACCAATAGAATCGCTTCATTTACCTCGCCTCGGTCAGCACAGCTCTGGTGGAAACGGCTCAGCGGAGCTAGATTTTTGCGCATACAAAACAAGCGAGGAATGTGTGCGAGGAATGTGTGCGAGGGATGTGTGCAAGGGATGTGTACGAGGGATGTGTGTTGAGAAGGATGTGTTGCGAGGTTTGCGCATACTGTACCAGCCAGTCAGACACATTTCACAGCTTCGCAACGCATCCTCGCACCACACATTAATGCGCATTTTCACAGCTCCGCTACACATCCTCGTAGGCACATTTCCATCTCACATCTCTGGTGGAAACGCAGCCTTAGATGGGTGTTTTGGCCTACTAAAATTATTTAATTTTTTATAGCAATCATAAACATTTGACAGTTCAAAACGTGCGGTATGATCTGTTAACGACGGTACGTTTAAATTGTCAAATGAATACACCTTAGCTTTACACATAAAATTAATGTTTTAAAAAGGGATAATATTTTTATAGGTTGGCATATTGCTAATCATTGCTTCTTCAATTTTCAATAACGACCGTATTGATTTCCTCAGCAAAGACGATTCAATTTAATTCAAAGTCCGAGTAGTAGGTTCTTTGTTTCGTATGATCTACTAAGGGATGCGATTCCTGTCAAAAAATCACTATCTGCGGTGTGTTGCGATCATGTTTTAATCCTTTCAAGTTCCAGGCAGTTGAATTTCCACTCATTTCTTGATGTAAATGTAGTTATGTGTGTGTCTGTTTATTGTATTTGTGTTTACGAGTCAGTGTATTGTATATGTGTTTGTGAGTCGAATAAATGTATTTTCTTTCTTTCTTTCTTTCACTCAGCTAGCTGAGTCGCCAAATTGGTGTTGCGATCCAATTCAAACAAAAAATAAAGTAACTCTTCCTCACTCACACGTATGGTCAAAAGACACACATGGTCGAATTAATGGAAATTAACCGGAATTAAGACATCTCAATTTACGAGTTGATCCATTCAAAAGCAGAACAGCTTTACTGACAAAGCTAGATCGCAATACGCACTCTGTACCGATTTTAAACACCACTCTACTGTTGCATCCTATCGTGAGTAAATGGAATGAAATCAGTCGGTGCCTAAATACAAGATGCCATTTCCATTGCAGAATATAACAAAAATCAAAGGAAATAGGTCAAACCACAATCAACAAGGTACAGATAATATAATACTATTAGTAAAAAGTCTAATGCAACTATATTGCCACTATCTTATAAAAGTTTAAGCATTGAATTCGGTGGTGTGATTTTAGTAGTTCAAGCTCCTTTGCGTGCTTCACTGTGTGCCACATAGAACTTCATCCTATCTCTGTGTAGATATAAGTCTAGAGTTACTTACCCACACAGCTGTACAGTTCCATGGCTCCCTTCAGCAGACAGCCGTCTTCCCTGGAGATGCCGGTGGTCTGGTTGAGGCAAAAGCAGCCCTCGTCATTGTCGAGGAACCACTCGTTGGCAGCGAACCTGACAACGGGGATGCCCGCGTACTCCAAGTCGTATTGGTAGCGGAGTTCCACAGACCTGGGTATAAGATAAGAATTTATTTAATAAGCATACTCGTACATACACATATATTATATTGAGTTAGCAAACGTGCTGCAAGCGAGATCGAAGTGAGATGATCTACCCAGACAACTCATAACTTTTTTTGAATAACTCGCTTGGATATGGCAAGTGATTGTCGTTCGAAAACGATTTCTTTTCTATGACTTTTGACACTACGTCGAACGAAAATCACTCGCCATCTTGAAGCAAATGAATCAAAAATAGGGGCCCTGATCGTGTGTGATAAATACGTTTCTTTAATAATTATTTAATATATTCAACGCATCATCATAATCAGCTGCGGGGCGTCCACCGGTGAACTTAGATCTCACGCCATAGGATTGCAATTGTCTGCAAGCGGCCTGGTGCTCTATTTTTTAATCACTCGCTTCAAGATGGCGAGTGATTTTCGTTCGAAGATGAATAAAAAGTCAAAGGAAATAACTCGTTTTCGAACAAAAAACACTCGCCATCTTGAAGCGAGTGATTCAAAAATAAGGCCCCTGTACCAATTCTGAAGTACCACCCCTACGTAATCCTAAGATCTTTAACTGCAAGGTCATAAGTCGAAACAACGCGACCAATCTACTCAAACAATAATAAAATGGTGTTTCTATTAAATTATAAACAGCTAGAAACTTACTAACGAGCTTGTAACCTCCCTTACATGTTTTATTTTTGCAGATAATAACATTCCTTTCTATTCCATTCCATCTCTATAGTGCGGAATATAATAATGCCTGATTTCAGACTTCAAACATTTTCAGTTTTATTCTTTAATGCGATGTAGAAGGTTATTAACCGACTTCAA
The DNA here is from genome assembly GCA_963584085.1 of Pyrausta aurata. Taxonomy (NCBI): domain Eukaryota; kingdom Metazoa; phylum Arthropoda; class Insecta; order Lepidoptera; family Crambidae; genus Pyrausta; species Pyrausta aurata. Next base: position 3,012,723 of record OY757251.1, read on the forward strand.
AAAAAGAGGAGGTTATCAATTCGACTGTATGTTTTTTTTTTTTTTTTTTTTTTTTTTTTTTGTTTATATGTTACCTCATATCGCAGTCGTTTATGGACCGATTCGAAATTTTTTTTCGCCTACCTAGAGGTTATACCTTCTAGTTGGTCCCATTGTCCCCAAATCGAGGTCTGATGATGGGATCTGGGTGCAATCGAGGGAAACCCTCAAATTTTGAAGGCACGTATAGTGTTTTTGTACTAAAATCTTAATGTTGACATGTTATTACGTCAACACTGTGTAGAGCTGAGCTGATGGTGGAACTCCTTAACGCTGAGGAGTTCAGTGATTATAAGGACAGAACTTATGAAAGGTAATTAGTAGCTTCTAAAAGAACAGAGTCAAAAGGTACAACCCCATCCCCTCCCCCCTGCTATAATCACTAAAAATTTACAAATAAAATTAACTTTTACAAAAAAAGAAAAAACCGACTTCAAAACCAAAATGCACTAAAAAGTCTTAAATAAACTCTTGAAAGGACTCCATTTTAGGCAAACCATTTCTTTTTGGAGTCGGTGCCATCGCATTGGCTGTCTTCTCACTTTGATGAACGACTATCTCAAGCACCACCTTAAGCGTCATCTATCTGGGCACCGACTCCAAAAAGAAATGGTTTGCCTAAAATGGAGTCCTTTCAAGAGTTTATTTAAGACTTTTTAGTGCATTTTGGTTTTGAAGTCGGTTTTTTCTTTTTTTGTAAAAGTTATTTGAGCTTAACGTCGTCAAGGTTCCTTATATCAAAAGGAATAATAAAGAACCGTTTTTTATTGTTCGTCTTTTAGACACACTACGTAGATACATGAAAGCTTAATGTGGATATATATGTATATTACGGAATAAATATCAAAGCTCATTTCAGTCTGCAATTTAATATTTCGAGCTACGCTATAAAAGGTACGATAAACATTTGTGTGAAGAGGCACGATTAGCAACAAAGGATGTTAATATGAATTTCAGATTTAAAAAAAACTTCGTATGTTTAGTTGCACTACTAAAAAACTGAATAAAAATATGATATTTAAAATTTTCTTGCCATATTACTTTTTAATGTAAACGCCTGTAAATGCCGTTCTAAGAAGATTATGTGCGTAATTAATAAATTGAAGATACTCCAGTTTTTTACAGTACATCATTTACCTATACTTAACGGTAACGTACGTAACGGCTTATGTAACGTTAATTTGGGCTTATGTACGCTTCTTTACCAATTAATTAAATACCTACTTACTGTACTATATAAAACGCATCCAATGCGTATTCGGTTCACGTATTAAACAACAAAAAAACCTGTACATTGCACTAGTATCGACTTAATGACTATCAGATCCAATTCAAAAACAGTCCCTACATGTGGATGAAAACCTCTAACTAATAAAGAGCATAGCAAATTACATTACATGAACAATATTACTCAGCAATGAGATGAAATATTAATATTTGTACATATTCGATTGAAAATAATCATTGGGAACTGCAGCCGGTACCCGGTAAAATATAAGCCCACATTCGCAGTATCGCGGAAAAGTGATTTCGCAGTAAGCTGATTAATTGCTAACTTTAATTTGCACGCGGTCTTTATTGTGAATGCCTTTGACGATTAAATGTTTTATTCGATAACGCATTAAAAACAAGTACGCTATGAAATTAATGATTAAATTATAATAACTATCTATCTAGAATACTCAATGGGACTCTACCTTTCAAATGAAATCAAATCATTTATTGCTCATAGTCACATTACATCATTACATTTTACCTTATATGTAAGTACGTACCCATCTAATTAAGTCTTTATTTGCGAGAACATAATTACAATATCTTAAGATTTTGGAAGTCCAGGGACCCTATTTTTGAATCACTAGCGTTTTTTTTTAATAATTCGTAGATTAGTATTTAAATTCATATTTATTAATGCATAATAAAATTCTATACAAATTGTTAGAATTCCTTAGTTTAGGTAAGTGAATATATTTAATAAAAACATTTTATTAATTTTAAATAAAAATAAATTTCGAATAATAATTACAATCCAAATATCAATTGCCGTAATAAAAAAATCTAATGTCAAAATATTCAAGTGCCTACTTTCTTTGAGCCGATCAAAAGGGCTGTCCTATGACCAGCAATAGGACACTCGCGCCTACCCCCCATCACCCTCAAGATGGCATTGGAGTCGCTGCACACTTATTATAATCGAGCCATTCCACGATGTAACGGATTTACAGGTACAGCAATATTTATTACGTAACTAAAGATTTATTGATTGGGATTCGCAGGCCAGTTGTCATTAGTGATGAACGAGTGTGTGCGTGAGGGTGCGTGAGTGCACCGCCCATACTAACACAGTGACAAACCTCCCACATGTGTGAGTGCTGGGGAGTGATGCATAGACGCTACTGTACGCAACTATCCTTGCTGTGTTTGTAGATGTTACAATATTTCAAAATAGCTAGACGTCAACAAAGCTCGCACAATACGCACATAACGTCATCAACATCATCATATCATTTGACATCGGTTACTTTATCACGAGCACGACTATGAGCCTTGGCTATTATACAGGGTGTCCCAAAAGTAGTGTCAAGCCAAAACTGAGAGATCATCACTAGATCTACCCGAATCAGCCCTGTGTTATTTTTTTCAATATGTTTTGTTATTCTTTTTCAAGGGTAAATTATAGCTATGGATGAAGATACTTCTTTTTTATTTATTTATCGCATTAACAAAATTACAAGAGACTATATAGGAAATATTAACATCTAAAAACGACAGAGGTTTATCGTAATGCTAATGAGATAAGTTTACGTCAGTAAGAAAAGAAACAGCAGGCGAATAACAAATCGAATAATGTGTGATGAGCAGATCGGTAATATAGTAAAACAAAAAAAAACCTATGTAATGTATATAGGCAAGAACCAGACAAGATTTAGGTTAAGTTTAAGATTTTTAATCCTTTTTTTAAACTTTCTAAATCAGCTAGTTCTAGGAATCATAAACTAAAGAAAAAAACAGGCATGTACCTTAACTATTCACGCCACAGAAACCAGAACAGTGCCATACACAGACATACATAAATAAATAAATAAATAAACCAAAAACTCAAATCAAAACTCGCGGAACATACATGATTCGGAATTCGGATAGCCCTTGTGATGCTCCTCCTCTGGACTTCTGCTTGACACTATTTTTTGGGAAAATCGGTGTCGGACACCGAACGTTGACAAATGCAGCGATGTCACTTACGAAATAGTCTCACCTGCATATATCAGTGTTTAGTGCGTAGAGCGAAGTTGAGGTGTCCACAAATGGGTTGAAAATGCCGGAATCGGTTCCATTGATCATGTTGCATCTTGTAGGATCGGCGGCGACGGCGCCCGCCCAGTACGGCAGCTGAGGCAGGCTGTTGAGGGCGGAGATGCGGCCCACATTGGCATGGTCCTCCTTCCCTCGGTACACCTCGTGCAGACTGCCCAGCTTGCCGTTTCTCTGAACAAAATGATATCGGTCACCATTTTTTCCACCTTTTTAGGGTTCCTTAGCCGAATGGCAAAAAACGGAACCCTTATAGTTTCGTCAAGTCTGTCTGTCTGTCTGTCTGTCTGTCTGTCTGTCTGTCTGTCTGTCTGTCTGTCTGTCTGTCTGTCTGTCTGTCTGTCCGTCCGTATGTCACAGCCACTTTATTCTGAAACTATAAGCATCACATAACTGAAACTTGGTAGGTAGGTGTATTTTGTTCACCGCTTTCCGATTCAGATACAAAAAGTAAGAAAAATAATATTTAAGGGGGGGGCTTCCATACATGAAACTCAAACCTAAAAATTTTTTTTTACTCAAACCTATGCGTGTGGGGTGTCTATAGATAGGTCTTTTAAAATGATGTTGAGGTTTCTAAAACCATTTTTTCTAAAAGTGTAAGGTTTGAGATATAGACGCTTCCAAAGTGGTAAAATGGGCGTCCCCCCCCCCTCTAACTTTTGAACTAAGAAAGTGAAAATTTTGAAAAAAATATATGATGTAGATCTCAAAAAACTTGCAACGAAAATTGGTTTGAAGGAAATCGAACCAGTAGTTTTTGAGATATTGCACATTTTTATCAACCGCAAATATAACTTTGTCTTTCATACAAACACTATGAAAAACAAAGTTATTTTTGCCGTCATAATATATTGTGATGTTTTCGTTAAGTGAAAGTAAGTGGACCCTGAATTCAGTTAAGGGTGGCACGGAACCCTCAGTGCGCGGGTCCGACACGCACTTAACCGGTTTTTTTTAACAGAGCCTCAAATACGAGTAAATTTAATATCGCAATTAGGAGGACTTGTCGTCCTTTTGCAAAGCCTAATAATACAGCCAAAGCTCATGAGCTTAATTTTGGTTCGGTTGCATGGTTGCACAATATCTTTAAACCAGATTTAAACTGTCTCCGTCCGATACAGAATTTTTCGCATACAGTTTGATTGACGCTCGTTATATCCGGGAGCTATGCGCGAAACCATCAAAGAAATCTACTTTAACGGAAACATTACCTTCAAACTCTAAGGTTTAATTTCCAGCTTTATTTCCAGTCTCGTCCAACTCTAAACAATTTTTATCTAAATCTGCGAAAACTGTTAACATGTGGATCTGTCCACGACAGATTAGCCTTTACCTGTCACATATTCAGATTTTCTCATTATGATTCTAATATCCGTTGCCCCGCTGTATGCAAGGCGCATCAAAGAGCCTGCATATGGGTTGGTACTTAATATTTATAAAGGCCGTGTTGCTTGCATATGATAGCTTGAAAGCAAATTGGACATTTCAGCCTGACACACTGCTTTGTGTGATCACAACACCAATTTCGAAATACTAGGAGCTCTATTTTTGAATCACTCGAATCAATATTCCAAAAAAGTGTATTTCGTTCGAAAACCAATTAAAAGTTAACGAAAAACAAGTTAAATATAGATGCTAAAATTTACCAAATTGAGTTATCTTTATTAAAATTATTGCCGTGTGGATTTCAACTGATTGTATTAAAAAATCTATCATGGAAATCACACGTCATATTCAAAAGTAAAGCCTCAGGTCATTAATGTTTACGTCAGCTTTAAAAGTTATTGTTAAGTGCACATCTCGAAACCATTTCTGACGCGAGAAAGACTTATCCATCTCTGCACCGCTCCCATCAGTTTCTCTCATTTAGTGACCAAATTTTACAAATAATAACAACTGAGTATATACTCGTACTTGCATAGCCCAAAACGGAGAACTTGACGCTATATTCTATAACTACTATATATATGCCAGGAGTTGCTAGAGTTATAATAACTAGATAACTCTAGCAACTCCTGGCACTGTATGGTCGAAGAGTAGGTCTTAACTTAAGTAGGTACGGACAACAGCACACACTGTGGTATCTTATGCGGTTGTAATAAGGGCTAGAGTGCAAAAAAGTGGGTATAACCTGACGCGCTGGCGACTGTACAAACTCACATAGCCCAGAACGGAGAAGTTGATGCTGTTATCGTCTTCTATCTGCATGTTCTGCACACCGCTGCTCAGCTGGCGAATCAGCGTGCAGGCGATGGCTCCAGCCACTCCTGGGCTCTGGCACAGCTTGATGCCGTCGAACAGCAGGTCCCCGACGCGGACCTGGGCTATTGGCCCGTTCCGGTCGCCGAAGACTCCGCCTAGAGCCAGGTTCAAAACCGGCATCAGACCTCCAAAACTCTCACTGGCTATTTGGAGAACGCCCTGCAAAAAATTTCATTTTTATTAATAGGTTTAATTGGAAGATTGAACATCTTAGTTCAAGTTTTCAAAACTACTAATAAGTTAATTTTATGAGGTGACCTGAGAAAAAACATCATTTAGTTAAGTATTTTTCATGAGAAGTGAGAAGAAGAAAAGTGGAACTTTAATTTCTTGATACGCATTAAATCTCTAACCATAAAACTTTGCTATTGCCTGAAAAGTCCCGGTGACTACAATAAATCGCATATCAGATACGTGTTTCATATGCCAAGAGTAAAATAAATCGCAAAGCATTCATCCAGCAAGTGCAGATCATTTAGCAAGATAACGTGTTATCACTTCACAGCGACAGAATTCATCCCTGAGCGCCACACAGACACATAAATGCATCTGTGTGATTTAGCCCTGCTTTTCTGCACACAGCGGTGCAGGCAGAGCCGTTGCTAGGCAACTGCCCGCCCGCCCACGACCCCTGCCCATACCACTCCGCCCGTCAGTATTCCAGGAACACTCAAAAACATTTTACATCGAGCGTGGTCCCGGCGCTGACAGCTCGCACCTCACCAATACCCTTCCGTGCCATGATTCTAATTGCGATTTATGTTAACCCGCAGGGCTGATATGAGTAACATATTAGATATTGCATTCCAGTTTTCACACGATATCTGACCCAATTTTGATACAGATTAGTAGGTAACTGAAGTTTTGGTGTTTCCATTTAGGGGGATTTTTACCTCAGAGGTATTGGAAGGGTTGATTTGAAAGGGATCTAAAAACACTTTTATCATTATCTCTATTTTAGTGTCACAAGAGTTGTTTTATACATTTTTTATAAAACCTTCGAAAAAACATTAAATTTATGTCGACTTCAACTTTAATTTTGAAAAATAACTATTTAAATGTATGTTTCCCAAACAAAGAAATATAATATAGGGGTGATGTAACAAATCAAAGCTTGTTAATCTTTTGACCAAAATCAGACGGGTCGAACTCAAATATGCATATGACTATAGAATTTCGATTTCAATCCCCGAAGTAATAAAGAATTGTGTCTTGTAGCCTTGTTTCTTAATCACTCGCGTCAATACGGCGTGTGGTTTTCTAATTTCTTCGATTAATGTTAAATTTTTGAATGAAAATCAGTTAAAATTCACACGGCAGTAATTATAAAATATAAAACTTAATTTTGTTACTAATACCGTCTATACAGGGTGTTATTGCAAGGGGGTGCCAAATTTTTGGATGTGAATGAGACCGTCAATATGAACATATTTTACTATGGGGTCATGGTCAAAATCTTAAATAAAATTTCAGGTTCCCCATACATAATCAGTCACCTACATTGACAATAATGTATGGAGAGGCAGAAAATAAAATTAATAATTGTACGATGGTCCCATAGTAAAAGGTGTTCATATTGATGGTCCCTTTCATCTCCAAAAATTTGGCACCCCCTTGCAATAACACCCTGTATTTAGCATGCTTTTATTGTAACATTAAAATAAAATACCTACGTGTATGTGTAGCACATGTGTGTGCGCTACTTCAATGTAGCACACTCCGTCTGTCTGTAGTCTCCGAACGGATATCGAAAAATATTTGTGCTGAATTCCATTTAAACGGCGAGATATTGAAGGCATTCCTCGCTTGCTAGACGAGTAAAATGTGTCTTTGTGCCTTTTTGTGTTACTATCCTTTTTAGAAGATTCGTGAGGACCCTTGAAAACTGCTTATAGATATGCCAGGAGTGAGATTGGTCCATAGTTCTTCAACAAGGGTTTTGTCTCCGTTCTTGAAGAACAACTTCTGGAGGGACTATGAGTACCAGTGATCCGCCCGCTTTCAGAAGCTCTGCTGTTAGTCCGTCCTCGCCTGGTGCCTTGTTGTTTAAGCTGTTTCAGGGTCATTCTAATATCGTAGAGGCTGATGTCTGGGATGTCTTTGGTGTAGTGTCGGGTCAAGATAGCTCTTGGGTAGATACCCAAGTGCTAGTGCTCGGTGCTCGGTCAGAGGACCCGATGATAGCTCATCATCGGGTTTGGTAACTGAGATGAACAACTGCCCATATAAATTATCGATCTCTCGTGAAACCTCTACTTTCGTCAATGTTACACTGCCGTCCTCCGTCACAGGCTCTTTATTGCACTGACAAAATAAAGTACAAATGGCGGACTTAATGCTTAAAGCATTCTCTACCAATCAACTATTGGCTCTGCCCAATAGAAATGTCAAATTCAAATTAAAATCACTCGGAATATTGACGCGAGTGATTTTAGAATAGGGCCCTATGTATCTAAATAAATGAGGTGACTCACGCGAGTGTACCGTGTGACTTTTGGCGCACAAGAAATGTCCTTTATACTATTATATGTCAATGTGCTGTCATTTTAATTACTTTTGTTTGACGCATTTTATTAAATCTGGACTCGGACTCCAGACTCATGACCGAACAATCGAATAAATAAAACTTATTTGCTGCTGTCGTGACTACGGAAAGCGTCCGTGGCAGCAGCACATTAACGATTTAGTTACCGCGTCAAATACTTACATATACCGCCCTATTCCTGTCCTGTTGACGTAGGTCGTGTCCACCATAAGCCGATAGGCCACCGCACCCTTTATTAGACGTCCCGACGTATTTTGAATACTCCTGGTATCCTATTTTCGAGTCACTCGCTCACTTGTGTGTTTTTTTAAATACACTCATGTTTAATTTTGGAATGAAAAACTAGTAAAACCCACACAAGAGTGATTAAAAAAGATAGCTCTATTTAATGTAGGTTAACATTGTCCGTACATATAAGAAGGTATAATAATAGTAGTCTAATGCGTGAAACTTATTAAGATAAGTACATAGAAGTATTGTCAGATATCCTTTTGTTAACTTAGTGTTTCTCGGTTACAATTCATAATAAATGTTTTGTGAATCACAGGGAAAATATCGCCTAAATAATAACCAAGAAAACCTTTATTTTAATTCTGTTATTTAACAAACAAAGTGACCCCAAAAATGAGAAATTATCAAATTATTCATCGATGATCTTATTTTATTTGCTATTCTTACAGAATAGTATCTATAAGTTTTATAAGACTAACTTCTTTATAAGCCTATACTGACTGACAAAAGCAATTTACCACTTTACTAAAATTAGAATTCTCTAGAATCCAGATAGTGATTGTAGTGAAGATAAAATTACTTAGCAATAAATGAGTATTGACAAGACTCCACTCCCGCCTCCCACTCAACTCCTAAAGTTGCTTGAAAATTTTCCGCGAATGTAAGGGTACACTTTATACAGGGTGTTTATTAAAGTTTCCTAATTATTTAAAGGACATTCAATATACACGAATTGACTACAGTAACTTATAATTGGCTTCCTATCGACAAGAGCGACATACACAATTAGTTTTCAGTGTATAAAATTGTGACTTCGTTACGAAAAATGATTTTTTTGGGAACAGAACAAGAACGTGAGATTGCCTCAGGAGATTGCCAACTCATTTATCGGCTGTCACATATAATAACTAATAAAATTTATAGTAAAGAAGCCCATTTTTGGATTAGTTTTAATCGTAATAAGAGATAAAGATAAACTTGTAGCTCGATCCTACAGTAGGTAGGTACCTACAACACACGAGAATTCCCAATGCTTTAGTATAGATAGCTATTGTAAGTAGGTAAACAATCTTTCAGCCTTCGATAAAAGATATTAGCCCATTACTATCATGAGGGCATTTTATCTTAGCGGTCACTAAACTAATTTATCTGATAAATAATTATTTGCGATACCTTGTATTTACAAAAAATGCAAGGTCAAAAGAACCATAAGTCATTTACCTACCGGGAAAGAAAATTGTTTTACGTTATTTAAATAGAGAGACAGCAAATATATGTATAAATAGGTACAAAAAAAAATAGGTACACAGTTAATATTCATTATTTATTCAAATGTCGTTTTAACAAGCAGCTGTCCTCTATCTGTATGATTAGGTTGAAATTGCAATAAAAAGTTGATTTATGTATGTTTATTCTTGTTCGCATTATTAGATTTATTGCTTGGTCCATCCAATACTGACTGGACACAGAAATTTCCTGCGGTTTCATACAGCATCGCTATTTCCATTATCGTTCACCCTATATCATGGCACCTAACTAGTATCACGATGTCAATCCTTTGATCCATTAGCGTAATTTTCTCAAAGGTCGGAGGTGCTCCAAGTGCATATAGAGTGTTAGAATAGATTTCACATAAAATGCCTCAAGCTAGCTTAATTAATAACCCAAACAAAGGGCTGGACGGGGTCCTTTAAAGGTCAGCGATGAACAATACGGTGCATTATCTGCGCTAACAAAAGCATTTGCCGCCGTTTATTAAAGTCGGGATATCTGATCCGACGCCGGCTTTAATTGCTGATACTCGCACAGTAAGTAGACTTTGCACTTCTAGTCTGAAGTCTGTGGCACTATTGCCGTATTATTATTTCACGATTTTCAGCCATTTAGAAAAAAAAAATGTTTGCAGATCGTTAAGTTGTTCTACAGACAGTCTCTTCATAGGAAACATAATCAGATTTTTCTTTTTGCTATGACCAAGTGCTGTTTGTTAGCCTGTTAAGGCTTTTAATACAGTACATTTGATTGGTGTATATTTTAAAAGATTTAAGAGAACGCGCCGTACGTGTGTAAAGTATACTTACTCGTATAAAGTATAGAGAAAACTTCGATTTATTTCTATTAGAATCGCGATAGTGTTTTGTTTTAAATAACCGAGTCTTTTAATATTATCGTCAACTGTGGCGTGTCATTAGGCGCTATTTCACCCGTACAATGTTTATTAAACCAATCTTATCCTGAAAGATCCTTTGTCCTATTACTTTGTAGATATCAAATAGCATATTTGATATCTCCAAAGTAATAGGACAAAGGATTTTAATGGCAAAGGCACCTCACATAATATGTAAAGAAAATATAACCTCGAATGATAACTTTCCGCGCCGTATTTACAGAGAAAGCACTCAGGCATACAAAAGGGCTAAGTCTAGAAGGCATTCATGTCACTCTGATGGGCGCTCAATAGGTAAGGTAACACGATATGTGACATGTCAGGAGCCATATTTTTGAATCACTCGCGTCAATATTACGAGTGATTTTAATCCGAAAATCAATCAACTAACAAACGATGAAATTCAAGTGAAATATTGATACGTTGTGTAGATTTTATTCAGTTTTCATTCAAAAATCAAACATTAATAAAAGAATATCACACGCCGTATTGAAGTGAGTGATTCAAAAATTAGGCCCAAGGGCTCATATATTGAGTTACGTGTAACTACGTAGCTTTTAAAGACAACCTTGAGCTTTGTTGTTTACGAGAGGGATGAGACATCAAAGAGTTAAATACCTTTAGGTAACATAGAAAATTACAAAAGTAAAACGCTTAATAAATTGTATAGGTTCTTGCGATTAAACGCTGAAATGAGTCCAAAACTTGGCATCATGCTGAAAACAAAAGATTTTCCTTCCCATCTAGAGGTAATCGGGGCCAATGATTCATAGTATAAGCATAGATCTGTTATTGATCATCCATTGGCATATTATTCGTCTCAAATATTTCGGGGGTAATAATTTTAAAATACTGAATTAAGATCAAATTGCACGGCCCTCTTAGACCCTTTACACACTGCGACTTTTAGCAGCGATGCAAACGCGATGCACTCGCGATGAAGCATCGATGCAGTCGCAAATTTTCAACCTTTACACACTGTGTTACTTTTGGCATCGATGCAGTCGCGATGTTAACGCGCGTAGTATCGATGCAGTCGCCATGCAGTCGCACTTCTGCATCGATACTAACGCGCTTCTGCATCGATACCAAATTAAATCTGTTCATTGCGTGAGTCGCGATGCTGTCACGCGTTTTCAAAACGCGTGTTAGTATAGATGCTAGAAGTCGCAGTTTGTAAGGGGTCTTAATTCTTGACACAGACAGAAGACGTCATCTTCACCTCGGGTTCAAAAGTAAAAGGTTGAAACATATCTATCCACTCTAAAAGGGCCGTATTGACGTAATCATAAAGCAATCAGCAACGCCGCGATATTGGATCGGCTACGGATAGCAGATAGCAGACGCCTCAAGGGATTGCATTTGTTTGCTACAACTCATGACAGTTCTTCGTGGGATAGTCGACGAACATCGGACGACTTGACGTAAGCGCGTTACAACGCATACGCCGCTGCAATGGCGAGCGAGAGTGGGTCCCGAGTTGATCTCGATCCAAAGTGGTTACGCTACGAATTTGTTATGCATTGCAGTACGGAGTTTCATTCAAGGAGCACTGAACGCCTCGAGTAGATACGGTGCTGTTTCTTTTAAAGGTTAGATCTGCTTCAACTTAAGCTCTGGATAGCGTTAGTGGTCTTTACAGTACAAGATATCAAAATTATTACTAACCGTTGCTTTGCCTCGTGTTTCCAATTAAATCTCCGAGATATAACAGAAATTTGCCGCCTCGCGACTTGTTACATTTACCCTATCTGTTTGATTCTCGATAGTGTGACCAGAGTAGAAAAACGTTAATTTGTAGGCACTTGGTTTAACAAAAGTCTTCTTAGATAAATCCTTATCAGAAGTAAGTAGTTAATTAAGTATGGAATTAGCATTCAGAGATCGGTTTATGAGAATTTTCAGGTTAACCTTTTGTGTTAGGCGATAAATATGTATAATAAATTAATATTTAAAATAAAAAAAATAATAAAAAAAGCTTATAGGTAAAGCATAGCTAAGAATATTTGACAATGTTATTCACTCCAGAATGTTTTTTTATATGCTTCTAGTAAAGAAAACATACGCATTGCCAAATAACCAATATAAATCTATTTGAAAAACAAGAAGTACACACGGAAGTGCCTAACTATGACGAATATAAGAATAATCTTGAAATTCCAATATCGTCGGTCGGATAGAAAACATGAGCCTGATCTATCTGAAGTCCATGACCCCAAAAGATATCAGAAGTAATAATTTGTCAAACGATCTACTTAATATGAAGCAAATCACGCAGCTATACAGTGGTGTGCACGGAACTAAGAACGGTCTGTTTTTCTCAGCAATAGTGTTTTCCACTTTTGCTAATTTACTGTTGCTAATTGTTTTCCACTATTGATAATTTTTATTATCAATGACATCTTTTAAGCGTTTTATAACGTTTTTTAGTTAATAGTAAAAAAGCTTATTTCAGTATAGATTAACATGTGATTTAAATAAATTCTTGCTTCATTTATAATGGAAGATAAATTGGGAATGCGTCCCACCGCGGGCGGGTCTGCAAATAATTAAGAACGCGATTTCGTTATGACATTTTTTTTTATTGTATACTATAAATTATGATAATTGGAGACTTAGAAACTTTTAAATTTTATTTATCTTCTTATACTTTCAAATGGGTAAACTTCGTACGTATACTCCTTGTATCTTGAAAATTTCTGATATGCCATTATTTTGACACTATAACGGTATATTGGTAATAATAATTATATCCATATACATAAAAATAAATTTGTGTTAGTCTCGCTAAAACTCTAGAACGGCTGAACCGATTTGGCTGATTTTAGTCTTGAAATAAGTATCCGTGGAAGTCCAGGGAAGGTTTAAATGGTGTGAAATATAGGACGATAACTATGCAACGGGGAGGTGGCCGCTGAGGGCAACGAGAAACGAAGTTCGCCGGGATTGCTAGTACTTCTTAGCATTACTGATAATAACTTAAAAGTAATTAATGATAGTCTTGAAAAAAATAATGAATTGTTTTCTACAATTGTTGAGGAGCACAAACCGTTCTTAATTCAGTGTACGCCACTGTACGAGTATTTCCTTGTGAAATACTGTGTATTCGCAAAGCAAAAGTTGCAAAGATAAATATATAAGGTCATCTCGTTCTAAATGATAATATTTAAGGGACCGATGCAGCACAAGCACAATAAATTAATATTTTTTGTAGAAAACACTTTGGGTTTTTATACGTTAGTTTTTGAGGAAATTAGAGACTAGGGTAATATATTTTTTACAGAGTTGAATTTTTTATTATTTAAGGCTAACATTAGAGAAAAATAATGTTTAGTCATTGAATTGAGAGAAGCGAAGCCGATGACGTAGATAACTTTTAAAAATTTCAGGGTGCTGTTTTAAAAAATAATATTGTCTATATTAAAGAAAATTATTAAAATTAAAATCTCGATTTTCCAAAAAATAATGATACTGTTTTTATAAACAAAGCCACTGTTAAAATATTATCACTTAAAATGAATTGACCTTATATACATGGTACGTAACGTAACGAGCTAGAACATAAAGTTTGAAACTGGTTCTTTTAAATAGTTGTTTTCAGATGATGTCTAAATATACATTTCGCTTCGCATCATTAAACACTAACGATCAGTTTATAGTAAAAGTTACAATAAGATAAATAATTGCAATTTGCATTGCTTTCAGACACTCGCTAGGGATCATTTGTGAATATCACAGCAGCGCAAATAATATAATTCGAGGGAAAAGCTTGTAGGGAAAAGCTGAAACGCTCACATTCACTTCAAAAACAATATGGCATAGCGAATTGAAAATACGTCGACTAACATACGTCCCAATTAAAATGATGCACCATAAAATAATTAACTGCAAGGTATAAAATATCTTTCCTTAGAAATTTTAGTTGCATTGCGAGTAACTAGTAAAATATGAACATTCAGACGGTGCACAAACGCTTTTGACGGTAAATTATTACGTCGCTTTACTAGGTACAAGGAATTCGAACTTTGTATTAGCACAAAGCAGAGTAAATAAGACTTTATGCACCGGTTTCTGGCATTAATTATTTTTATGTATATTTTAAAACATATACAGGATGTGGCCTGTAATAGGAAGAAATTTTTGAAATAAGGCTCTTTAATAATATTTAGTAATCAATTCTAAATGGTTTTGTTATTAATTAATCTAAATTTCTTATTGATGACAAACATTTATTGTTACTTTCTAACAAAGTAAATCAAACCAGCAATGTATTACAACCAAATGTGTCCAGTCATAGAACATTACACTACGACCTATGGGAACGGAGTAAAATCAAAACGCGCGAACGAAGTCGCGGGCGGCCGCTGGTTTAGTACGAGTTAGTGATTTTAATATACAGGATGACTTTGAATACATTGGCAACATTTTAAACTAAGAAACTACTCATGACTGGTGCCTACGACACAGGGAATCCTAGAGTGGGTACCAGTGTACTTATAAACCAATGTTGTACTTATTTGCTAAATAAATAAGTTTATCTTATTTATCTTATCCTAAAGGATGAAATCTTATCTTATCTTATCTATGATTCAGAGTCCCTTTCACATATTAAAATGAAAATCAATTGTTATAAACTATCATTTGATGAAACCGAGAAAAATCATATTACACACTTTAGATTTGATTATTGCTTCAAATTAAACTAATAAATAAGTTTAGGATTTTCTAAAATTGACAAAAATATTAAAGTATCAAAAAAATTACTACACCTAAACGGATCCCGGAAAACGAAGTGAAACTTTATGATTTTTCTCGGTTTGATCAAATCAATTGATTTTCATTTTAATACGTGGAAGGGACTATAAATCATAAGTAGGTTCTTAGTTTAAAACTAGCTTTTGCCCGCGACTTCGTCCGCGTGGAATAGTGACTTCTTCTTTCTCCCGTTTTTTACACATTTACCACTATATCTTTGCTCCTATTGGTCGTAGCGTGATGTTATATAGCCTATAGCCTTCCTCGATAACTGGACTATCCAACACAAAAAGAATTATTCAATTCGAACCAGTAGTTTCGGAGATTAGCGCGTTCAAACAAACAAAAAAACAAACTCTTCAGCTTTATAATATTAGTATAGATATTGCCAATGTTTTCAAAGTCATGCCTGCCTGTATATTGGTAAGGAATTATAACTTTCGATTACTATATCTCTGAAATTAAGCATTTTAGAGCACTACTACAAAGTCATCTACGTTACTCTGTAGAATCATTGCCAAAAAAAATTGCTTCTATTACAAGCCACACGTTGTATTTTCTTACGTGATAAGCCACATTAGTGATGTGGACGAGATCGTCTTCCGTGTAAGGGAAAGAGGCTTCGGCATCAAACTCGAACCGATCAAGTCTCCTGTAGCTCAGCTTGTCTTCCTCCACGAGCTCCAACACACGCCGCTGGTAAAGCCTGTGACAAACGACGAAACAAACCCCTAAATTATTACTATTTTTGAATAGGTACTCGAATCAATATCCTTGGAGTTCCTCAGGTTTTTATTTAATTTTAATTGTTCTTTGCGAAATTTAGGGCTTTTATCTAGCTATAACTTTTTTTGGGGAAGTTTAGCATGAACTAGATTTCTCTTAATGGTTCTCTCGTCACTGAAGGGCTACACACTAACTGAAAATAAGTAACTTTGATGCTGTCCTCCAATATGGGCCAAATCTACTATGGCCAGTTGGTCACTTGCCTTTCAAGGAATACGACACATCACAATCTTCGAGTTGCGACACAGTTTTTGCTTGCTTTGTAATTGGCTTGCTTTTCTATACAGTAATAACAACTGGTGATGAATATTATACTGTAAGGGCCGTATCTCACCGTGACGACATGGCGATTTCGCCGGCTACTTATCCAGACAGCATGTATCGTAGCCAAACCGCAATTAAGTGAGTTAGGTACAGACCATATATTTTAATATTATCTGCTTGGATCTTGGGTACGTAGCCGATGACGTCGCCATAGCGACTTGGTGAGGTACATATTTGCAGCCCTTAAATTTACAGTTTCTTTACAGTGTAAATAAATCATTTATACCACAACCTATCCTTCCTAACCTAACCTATCATTTATACCATAACCTAACCTAAGTTACTTATCTTATATCTTTAATGAATGTATTGATCAAAATCAGTTTCCAAATTTATTGAAACATAGTAAGGTTGTACCTTTATTTAAATCAGGAGACAAAAGTGACCCCAGCAATTTTAGGCCAATTTCAATATTACCCACAATAAGTAAAATTTTTGAAAAACTCATTTTTAATCAATTACTTTCCCATTTTAAACTTAATAATTTACTACACGAAAAACAGTTTGGGTTCTCTAAAGGTAGAAATACAACTGATGCTGGGGTAGCACTCATCAGACACATTCTTGATGCTTTTGAAGACAAACATGATGCTATAGGTGTATTCTGTGATTTATCAAAAGCGTTTGATTGTGTAGACCATCAAACACTGCTCATTAAGTTGGAACACTATGGTGTCTCGGAAAACTCAACAAGGTTGTTAAGTTCATACCTATCAGGTAGAATACAATCAGTTAACATAAATGGTACCTACTCTTCCGGTGCCCCCCTTCAAATGGGGGTGCCCCAGGGCTCAATATTGGGGCCCTTACTCTTCCTAATATATGTAAACGACCTACCATTTCATTCCACAAATCTTTGTGAGATAGTTTTGTTTGCTGATGATACTTCTTTGATTTTTAAAATGAAAAGACATGAAGAAAATTTTGACGAAGTAAACAATACTCTCTCCAAAGTATTGAATTGGTTCACCACCAATAACTTGTTACTGAATGCTAGTAAAACTAAATGTATAAAATTCACTTTGCCTAATGTAAAGCAACTTACACCAAATATTGTACTAAATGGTAATAATCTAGTCTTAATGGACTCCACTGTATTTTTGGGCATTAAACTCGACTCAAAATTACAGTGGGGACCTCATATTGAAGCCCTAGCTGGGAGGCTAAGCTCAGCTGCCTTTGCAGTTAGAAAAATTAGGTACCTTACTGATGTTGAAACGGCGAGGCTTGTATATTTTAGTTACTTCCACAGTATTATGTCTTACGGTCTTCTCTTGTGGGGTTCTGCTACAGACATTGAAACCATATTTATTTTGCAGAAAAGAGCCATTCGTGCTATTTATAAACTTAGTCCTCGTGACTCCCTGAGAGAGGTCTTTAAGAAAATCAACATATTAACTGTGGCTTCTCAATACATTTTTGATAATATAATGTACGTCCGTAAAAATTTAGATAATTTCATGAAGAAAAGCGACATTCACCCATATAACACAAGGAATAAACACAAGCTTGTCGTTCCTAACTTCAGATTAGTTAAAACTAGTAATTCGTTTATGGGAAATTGTATAAAATTCTTTAATAATATACCACACAATCTTGTCGAATTGCCGGTTGATAAATTTAAGAAACACGTTAAAAACACGCTTATGTCTAAAGGCTATTATAAGGTTCAAGACTATCTAAACGACACGAATGTGTGGTCCGTCCAGCCTGCACCGACTGATGTACTTACCTTTGATGATTTTGATTTTACGGCAGCTAGTGGTGACTGAGTTTGTTCCGGCGTTTCTTCTCAGCACTTGCCTAATTGTCTGTGTTCTGTCTCGAAGCGCTGGTAGGGCCCAAAAGATAAGGAGACATGTTTCGGCCCTTTCAGGGCACATTTATTTTTATTTCTTTCACTGTATATTTTGACGTTCATAAGTGTCATTTCATGACCTAAATTGAAATAAAGATTTTGAATTTGAATTTGAATTTGAACCACTAAGCCAATTTGTCGTTATTAATCAATCTTATTGACAAAACAGCTCGCATATCATTCAACTGAAATTCAATATTTGATTAATAGTATTAATGAGGTAATCAGAAGGTAAATAAGTTTCAGATTTCTCGCAACTATTTGAAGTCTCGTTTGTAGCTCTAAAATAATTTTCGACAAAATCGTCTGATTGGTTATCTTGAAAAATCCAATACATTGGTAGCGTAGGTAGTGGTAGCTTAACTTACTGCTTTAATCTAACCAAATCATTAATAAATCGCTGCAACGTATTAAGTACTGAGATGCTGCCTCTACCGAGGTTCCTACACTGATTTGTAATGTCACCTTTGTAATATCTGGAATTATCATCCAAATAGACTAGGAACAAGTATTAGCATCGAAAATTCGATACAAAGGCTAATAAACCTGCTTTTCAAATGACTACCAATGTTATTAGCCCCCCAGGGAAGCTGGATTCCCTATGTTCTGAATAAATTGTTAGTAGATACGGATTTGTTTACAGTTACGTTCTGACGTAGATTTTGCATTTGTATTTATAAATTGTAAGTCCTTGGAACTTCTAGAGTGAAATTGGATAAATTGGCTGTTTGAGTCGATTTGTCGACTGACTTACAAAGGTTTAAATTTAAATGATGATGTTCCTACTTCATCTATAGCTTCCTTGTTAATTAATAATGTGACTGCATTACGTATCTCCATTTTCTTCTTATAAGTAGCACACACACAACGTAGCTTACATGAGAAATCATATGTTACAGAAAATCGCGTGAAGTTATGCACCGATAGTACTGAATTAGCTTTGAAAATACCTGTCCCATCTTATTTTTATTTATTAGTAAGTTCTGACAATTTTTTTATTAAGTTTGAAAGTTGTAAGCAGCTAATAACGTAGCCAACTAGTGCCTTTCATTATCGCAGCAGAGAGTTTATAGTGCATGAAGTTTTTTTTGTTTGAGCAGGGGAATATCTGTGCCTATTTCATATAGCAGTAGCTTTTAATATTGTATTCTACTTGCTTCCCTTGAACTGGTTAACAAATATCAAAACGGTGTGCTATTAAAGGGACACAATAGTTCTATATTGCAGACTCTTCGATCAAAGGCAGCGTTGAACGCAAGATGACCTGACAACCTTATAAAGATTGCACGATCATACAGAAAACAGTCAAAGTGGAATGCTTTAGTTCAGCTTTGAGGACTTGTGCGATTATGATAAAAAAGATATAGTAAAATAGTGTTACTTACTTGTAACAATAAGGTCCAACTTCGGTCAACGCGGGCACGCCGCCAGCCAGCACGGCGTCGACGTTGCTAATGTTGAACACCCTGACCTTGAAGTTCAGAGGGAACGGGATGACCTGGAACCTCTCCAGCTGCTCCGTGTCGTTCAGCAGCACTACTTCCTGGATTACAAGGAAATGTCAACATACCACTAGAAGGACAAGTACGGTATACAAAGTGGTTGGAACCAAAACTTTAGACTCAAAATCTCCGTTTCCATAGTTTTATGTATGTGTATTAAAATAAAATGGGTTCAGCGGTTCTAGAGGAAAACACACAACACTACATTCGTACCACCTGGGCCTCGATTCTCGAGTCAATCAAACTTTTTACGTGTGGAATTTCGATTAAGAGTTGCACCACCTAACCGAAAAAATCAAGTCATACTTATATCCACACGTAAAAAACTACCGCTCGGAGAAAGCGAAATGCATAGAAATCGTGACCCAGATAGGAGAAAAACAGAAAAATTCGATGGGTACACTTTTTAAGTATACGAACTGCACGAGAATTGCGGCCTCCGACCTTAAACCTCACCATCTTCTCCGTGTCATTTATCAGAGCTTCTTCCTGGATCACAAGGGAAGGGACCTTTTAGTAAGATAAAGCGGGAACCGCGTCACCAGACCTCTAGTGTGACCAGATAAAGTGACCTTGGTGCAATTGCGCCGAATAAGGTCTTGTTCACTGCTACTTTAAAGTGACGCATTCATTGACATGATTTTTATATAGTGTATAAAAATCATGTCAATCAATTGCGGAAAAAAATAGCGGTTATACAGTGTATAAAATCATGTCAATCAATTGCGGAAAAAAATAGCGGTTATATAGTGTATAACAATCATGTCAATCAATTGCGGAAAAAAATAGCTATTAAAAGCGACGTCGATAAAGAAAATTAATCGATTAAATTGTATATTAACTTTAACTATAATTAACGAATCACTAAATGTATTGTCTGCTGTTATTATGAATGTTTCGTACGAACTCAAAAATCATCTCCCATATTTAGGAGCGAATCTCTGTCTTATAATAATATTAGGATTGATTCCAAGAATGAACCGACCCCTGTGTATCTTTAATCAAGGCGCGATTTAAGGTAGAGAGAGTTATACCAGAATATACCGAGTCGAAAGGCTCGGAGTTACTATTTCAACTTTAAAAAACAATAAATAAACCTGATAAGATTGTACTTACAAGAGTGCTTACAACCGAACAGTGTAATAGAAAATTAGCTGTGAGCTTTGTGACGTTCAAATGATATTTTAATTAAATTGGTACCACTTTGATTTGATTTCTCAAATGTTCTTTTTGTAAATTTCCTGGTATTTTTTAATAATATCGATGTCTACTTTAAACTATCAACAGGAACATAATAAATGACACCAATTAGAGAAAGTTCAGCGTAAACGTAGGTATTTATGATATAAACGTGACATTTGGCCTCACTTTTGCACCACATAATGTAAATTATAACAACCCATATAATTGGATTAATAATTCGAAATATAAGCACTTTACTTACATTGATGATACTGTTTTCTATAACGATGGGGATATAATAAAACCCGACGATACTGCTTGCCACGACCAAAGCTGCCCCGAGGACCACCGTAGAATAACCACAAATTATACCACTACACATTTTAATACATTAAATTAAATATAATTAATATCTATATTGACTACACCACATGTAAACTAATTATGACAATCAACTCAGTGATAAATTAATTACCACTGTATTTTTGATATTGATAAGGCTAATCTAGCTGAATCTTTACGTAGGTAGGAGACCTACGTTTTAGCGATAACGGGTCTTAAACTGGATTTAAATTCCAGGGGGTATTATTTGTGGTATCATTGTTGTTATAAATTTACTAGAGCTGTTTTCTTTCTGTTCTTTAACAACTTCTCAGTTGGCTTGGGCCTTGGAAATTCTTGCAATTTGAAAAAGGAAAGATGGTGCTATCTATACGGACGACGCAGCCCTTTAAAAACTGACCAAGGAACAGTAATGTCGACCTACGCTTAATAACGACTGGATTCTTTTAACTCGTTATATTTTTCTTGTCGATGGCTGATATTATGTTCGATGATGATAATAATATTGTTTGTATTAATATTTTACACTTCTATTTTAAAACTTAGAATTAACTAAAAGGTCTCTGAGAAAGGTAAGCCACGTAATAAAAACATCATAGTCTACACGAAACTTTGGAGAGTTCCTTGTCGTTAGGAATCTTAAAAACCATAAAAACAGGGAATACATATTCCCTGGTTCTGTAACGCTTTCATTTCGTAATTATTATCAACAAACTTACGTAATTTATCTAAAACGAGTGATAGGTACCAGTTATCTAAACAAACAAGCAATTTATCTTTCTTAACAACATGTAGGTAGCAGGATTAGAGTATAATCCTATCAGTGGGCGATTCTCGGTCTCAAATAAATAATTTTAATTGGGCATTGAATTTCTTCTCCTTACATAACTAACAGCAGAATAAATACATTATTATTTTTTTATTAGTTACGTGGGAGCTGCTTATTTTTGTTAGAAATAAAATATACCCTGTTTTCTTCACTGCTAACGAAAATAAATTGTATTGTTTTCGTAACAACTAAATATTAATAATAAGCTTATGAAATATCATTTTTTTTTATTATGACCATTTCATATTACGAAAACAACAGGCAAATTACATATAAAACGTTATTGGTGGTAATTGATAAGTCTTAGTTTGGTTTTAAAAAAATGTTAACCTATTATTAAAATGACTTATTTAACTCGTCAAGTATGTGTGAACGAGACACAATAGAAATTCCATTATTATGCGACTCCCGGCAGTCGTTTGATACCTGACTGATTAAAGTAGATGTTGACCAGCCGTGTGGCGACCGACCACCGATTTAACTATAGGTTTTCAAACAGTGATTATAGGTAATAAATGTTTGTTTGCGACCACTGTATGCTGTGATCTTTACCGCGGGTAAATCTTATCTAGTTTGCGTAGATGACGATGATGATGATTGCGTACCGGAAATCGGTATATTAGATATAAGACCTATTCGCCTAATGATGGCTCAAACCAAAAAAGGAACTCTTTGCCTTATTCAGAAGAGGACTCATTCCTACAATTCCTTCTTTTACGAAGAACACATATTAAAAGGACTTCTTTGAATTTTTAACCTGGCGACACCACTAGTGTGTTTTGCTTTCACAGTTCCTGTAAGTCAAAGCGTGACGTTGCTCAATAAATGGTATTTCCAATTTTTTTATTTATTTAGATTCTTAGTTCTTTGAGATTAGCGCGTCTAAACAAACAAACAACTTTCCAAGATTTTAATATTAGTATAAATTTAAATTATTTATGGTAAATTGATAAGAATAATTTAATATCGTCGTTTATTATACTTACACAATACACATCACTAAGCCCTTATGTCAATTAATTTTAAGTTATAGGTCTTTCAGCGAATGAGTCAAATCTAAAAATTTTCACGAAGCATTTTAGCAATGATTTTGAAGTAATACGCTTACATACATGTACGTACAGTGGCCAGTGGCCAGCACATCAGATCATACATTTTTGTTGAAAAATAGTCTTTATTCCATCAGCTTGATACAGCAGTGTTTAGCTTGACGTGCTGTCGTTCGTACATGCCAGGCGATATTGCAGACGCGACGAATTGCGAAATTATTAAAGTTTATTCGTTCGAGTCGAGTACCGCGGCGCAATTTTCCACGATTGTTTAATCCTTACTTGTTACGAATACTGAGTGCTATGTTATGTGCTTCCCTTTGGAAACGAAAGGGTTACCGGCGAGTAATGATTGCGATGCCGCGATGTTTGGTAGTTTCAAAATTACGGGTATATCACAGAGACATTTGGGGTAGGTTATTATTGCTGCAACAATAAGTTTAAGTGGTTTCTTGATGTTGTTCACATTTTTGCGCTCGTAAGGACAGGACACAGCAAATACTTCTTGCATATTAGGTATAAAAAGAAGAAATATAAGACTTCCAAAAAAACGAAAAACAGTTCAGTTTCTTTTCAAAAATTAAATTCACGTTATCGGTTCACAAAATGCATGTCCTTTGTAGAATATTACGAATTTAATTTTTCGACGAAGTTAATTCCACGTTAATTGGTGGGTAGGGCATGAAATTTATTTACAGTATTTTTCGAGGAAGTGCAGTGGCCGTATAAATTTTCCTATTAACAGGGAGAAATGGTGGTTCTGCCAGTACTTGTAATGGTGGTAGGGGGCAGATACGTGCATTTCTGGGAAAAGGGGGATACTTGCAGCTTACCACAAAAGTAGGCGTGGTCAGTGGTGGGAAGGGCAATGAAGGAGGCTGCACTTTATCACGCACGTTCTACATTTCAGGAGCCCTATTTTTGAATCACTCGCGTCAAGATGGCGAGTGATATTCAATAATTAAAGTCGAATTTTTTTTTGTAATCTACACAAAAAGGACTTGAAAAATCATTGCTCAATTTAGTGAGTACTCACGTCTAGATTTTGAGTGATTTCCGTTGATTTTTAATGTGTTTTCGAACGAAAATCACACGCCATATCCAAGCGAGTGATTCAAAAATAGGGCCCCAGAACGTGTAATGCACGCGTTCGTCTACAAGATGATGTTTTAAAAACTGAACGATGATCTGAATAAAGATAATATGACGATGGATATTGATTCACACCTCACATGCACGAAACAATGTCGACAATCGACAAGACAAAAATTATGGGTAAAAAAGCTAAGAAAGTATAGCGACATTGATGATTTGGCAGGAATGATTCGTCCCAAGCCGTACAACCTATCTAAAAAAAATTGACTACAAATCAAAAGCTCGTCGTGGGAAGTTAAATAGTAGATTGTTATACAATGGGAGAAAGCGACCCATTTCACTCGAGATGTTTTTTGCCAATAATTCGAGAGTGAAATGGGTGCTTTCACCCAAGTTAAACATACTTTTTTTCATTTCAAATGATAGAAAAACATTAAAACAATAGTGGTTGTAGGTGTCATGGTGAGGTAACTATTATGTACTTAAGCGAGAAAGGAAACTCAAGTTTTTGCACAAAATGACAGTTGATTTACAGTAACTACAACAAGTAACGGCACGAATACATGAGAACAAAGTACAAAAAAGCAGACGATATCAAATAATTTAAATCCTTGTAAAAAATATCGATCGAATTTTTTCAAACAAAGTCCCAAAAGAAAAATAAAAAACCGGTTAAGTGCGTGTCGGACCCGCGCACTGAGGGTTCCGTGCCACCCTTAACTGAATTCAGGGTCCACTTACTTTCAATTAACGAAAACATCACAATATATTGCAACAGCAAAAATAAATTTGTTTTTCATAGTGTTTGTATGAAAGACAAAGTTATATTTTTCAATTTTTCACTTTCTTAGTTCAAAAGTTAGATGGGGGGGGGGGGGACTCCCATTTTACCACTTTGGAAGCGGCTATATCTGAAACCTTACACTTTTACAAAAAATGGTTTTAGAAACCTCAACATCATTTTAAAAGACCTACCCATAGACACCTCACACGCATAGGTTTGAGTAAAAAAAAATTTTTAGGTTTTAGTTTCATGTATGGGAGCCCCCCCTTAAATATTAGTTTTTCTTACTTTTTGTATCTGAATCGGAAAGCGGTGAACAAAATACACCTACCTACCAAGTTTCAGCTATGTGATGCTTATAGTTTCAGAATAGACGACAGACAGACTTGACGAAACTATAAGGGTTCCGTTTTTTGCCATTCGGCTTCGGAACCCTAAAAATGACACTACAAATTTTAAAAAAGTGTCATCTTGGTTTTTTGGTGGGAGAAGCTGAATATTTTAATCACAGATTAGTTAATATTTTTAATTTAATATTACTACATTGAATTTTATTGATTAAACTAAAATTGTATATTTTTTTATATCAACGATCATATTCAACATGTTTTTCAATGTATGGCTAAGCAAAAATGATTATTACTTTAAAATATGATGTAACTCAATTATCTTTGCCTTGACTTTGCCATGCCAATTAAAACTAAATTACTGTCTACCCAAGGGATGGAGAAGCTATTTTCCACCCTGATATCTACACAGGAAAGTGCTATTTTCCGAACAGGAGAGATGAAAATTAATATCTTAGAACTGAGGTACCTACTCGACTAAGATATTAAGACGCCACCGCATACTACTCCATGTCTGCTGCACTAATTGACGCCCTACTTAATCTTATAGAGAGTCGTGCTGAATAGGCTCGTAGACTGCTCTTAGGACCCGTTTGTAGTCTACAAACGGCTCAACGCCGAACAAAACGGCTGTTTAAAATACCTTACGCGAC
Source organism: Pyrausta aurata (assembly GCA_963584085.1). Lineage (NCBI taxonomy): Eukaryota > Metazoa > Arthropoda > Insecta > Lepidoptera > Crambidae > Pyrausta > Pyrausta aurata. Next base: position 3,038,788 of record OY757251.1, read on the forward strand.
GGCTTAAATGTAAAGAAAACGGTAGAAAATTGGCGAAAGGTACGTTAAATATACCATATAAATAATGATCTTGAAAATCCTCATTATAAATTGACCTCTTCAAGTCAATAATATTATTTATTTTTATATCACAGATATCATGTGCTGCTATAAATTTTAAAAACTTCGCTGCTTTAGTACTTCTGTCTGACCAATCAGAACGAACTGTGAACTCCTCCGATCCCAGGTAATAGGTAATTTAAAATGAGTAACTACGCTTGTTTCGATGTACACAACGATATTATTGCACTCATATGCATATCATGCTGCATAAACGGGCAGTCCACTCGCCCTGCTACAACACGCAGGATACTGCTGGAGCTCCCGCGGACACGGCTTAGCATCGAGGCGGCTCTTTACGGGTTTAATATTTTTATTCGAGGAGAAAGCGATTCTTGTTTCAAAGAAATTCAATCATTTGCTTAAAGATATTTTGCCTAGCTAGACCTAGAAGTTTCAATCCCTTGCAGATACTTTTTTACTTTTTCTTGTTTATGCCAATTATGGGCATTGTTCATAATAATCATTCCTTCACAGATACTAACCCACAACAGTTCTGTTTTAACACAAAGGTTTCAATTTGTCAAGTAAAGGTTGGTTGGTTGGAACTTGGAGCTTGGATGGTGTAGGTAGAAGAGTCGTCATCATGTAAAAGTGCCTATTTACAAAAATACATTACTTTTATGACTTTAATAGTGTCAAAGTCCGTAGTTCTGTTGCAAATAGAGGCTGCAACCGTTTTGAACGTAACTTAAAAGAAACGGTTAAGTTAGTCTGATAGGGATTACCATCTAGCAAAACATGATACATCAAAATGTATTCTAGTTCCTACTACCGATTTTAGAAATCATCATTAGTCAAATCTACACTAACTATTACTGCTATAGTGTGGCACTGTGCGTACCTAACACGATAAACTGATGAGAAAAGTTGGAAATTAAAAATCATTGAGTATTATCTGAAAATTTTATTACAGAATGTTTGGTAATTGACTGTACAGGTTAAACGATAAATGCTGTTGCCACAACGGCAGAGAGTGCCTCGTACTTGCTCAAGGTGTTACTACACACGTTTCATAGGTCCATCTCTACGACCCAGGACTTCACATATCCGTACCGTTACCATGAGTTTACGACAGTTTTACTCGCTAGCGATTACGTAAAGAAAAGTCTATGGAAAATTGCACAGCGCCCCTAGCGGTCACTTGCAGACCTAACATTTCGCATACAAAAAGTTGCGTCTTCGCTAGCGAGTAAAACCGGCGTTACTCATGGTAACGCTACTGGAGTAAGTACACGTTGCTTGGAACGATTAAAATAAAAACGAACAAATAAAATTAAATGATGTAACATGATTTTGACAAATAAAATGTAACAAAATAAACAGTAAAGTTAGAAGCAGTCACAGGTTGTATAGACAGTCCTGCGTCGAAGATGGAAGACCAACCGTGCCAAACCATTTCATAATTAAACTAGATCCATTAACACCTTTCCTACAATCGCCTTCGGGTCCCAATGTAGAACTTTAGCAGTAAGTGCAGTAATACGTTATTGACCTACTCACTAAGTGAGGAGAAAAAAAGACGCATTTAGGACTTAAATTGGTTATGTAACGACAATGAATCTGTGTTTTTGTTGTTCTTTGGTGTCGTTGTAACCAAATTGTAGCGTTTATGATGCTAGAAACGCATCATAAACGCTACAATTCGGTTACAACGACACCTCAAAGATCCATTGTCGTTACATAACCAAATTAAGTCCTAAATGCGTCTTTTTTTCTCCTCACTTAGTGAGTAGGTCAATAACGTATTACTGCACTTTAAGCATGCATGTTGCAACAGTTAAAAAAAAAACAGGGTAACGAGCTCAGAAGTTTTTGACAGCAGAAACGGGCTCTTGGCCTTAAGTTCTAATCCCAAAGTGGCAATTTGACGAGTAAACAAATGCTAATGCACCATTTCCTTGCATTGATCAAGAGCTTAATATAATTGTAATGAAGACGTTATCTCGCCTACCCCCGCCGTCAACCTGGGACCCGAGTCTGAAACACCTGCAGCACAATCCACTGAGATCACTTCAGTTGAAGTTTACATTTTGGCCCTAAACTAGGTTACCTTAAAATTACACGGCTATATTCGATTACAGATGAGATTCAGTTGCAAAATTCATCTAAGTTCACAATTAGAACATTTACACCTCTGCCTTGGCTTACATTTGGCACTTTTTAAAGCAGTCTTTTATTGTTAATTTTGAGAGAAAATTCCAGTCAATACATTGATTTACTCATCTGACTAGATCCAATCATTTTCATTCAAATCATGTTTGCGTCAAGCACCAATGCGATTACACGTTTAAAGTAGGCTTGAAGGTAGTCGGTATATTAGTAAAAACATTTTTCGTTCATGTGCTGTAACAACGAACACAAGCAAAACATCACCGTGCTAACATTAATTAAATAACAGACACTGACTTATTAATACGGTAGTTTCAGAAAGTGTTTACATAACTTTTTTATAATTCAAGTAGAAGATTATTTTCAGTACATTTATATATTTTTCAGTTCTTTCTTAGATCACGCAACTTATTTATTAAAACCGAAAATTTTTATTATAACTATCGCATTTCATTTGGTAGGCCAAATCACAAGCCTGCCTCTACTGAACCCAATCTGCAATCGAACATTACATCAAATTCAGCAACATCTTAAGTAATATTTACTAACAATACTCAATCATGGTTCTACATTTACGTTTATTAATGATTACAATGTGTAACATTCAATACATCTATTGCAACTCATTCATAATCTCAATTTAAAATAACACTACACCCAAGGAATAGACAACAATAGTTTTATAAACAGTGAAATAGGACCGATTGTTAGGCATTACTGAGATGTTGCTGTGAAACCAAGTTGAATTGAAATTGAATTTATTCAAACATATTTTTAACGAACTTCCATTGCACACAGAATGTAAACATTACATTGATTTATGATAGTCTCGCCAGGAATTTTCGTCTTCAAAACTCAAATTCATATACGTAACTTAAACTAATCATAGGATTAAAAAAATAAACCACTTTACAACTTAATTAAATAAGGTCTACATGTAAATAAATACATGCTAAGAAGACGGCACGGATTATTCATTTGTGCTATGTAAAAAAGATTCTGACCGTTTACCATCGCACCATTAAGAATTTTAACTTAATACCTGGCTATCGTAACAATGGACCTGTCACTGTCACTGCCCGGTGAGCAAAGTGTGCAAAAATGAACTGTATTGGCGCGAAAGGGACGAACGCGGGTGGGTGGAACGGGGAAGCGGGAAACACTTGACATGTTTGACAGGTCCATTCGTATGATAACCGGGTTGTACTAACAAGAGTGAAAACTTAGTTCCCGTGTCGTAATCGTGTTAGGTCTTATATTTTACGCGTTTGATATAATAAGTGAAGACTGGCGGGCGTTTGCGGCACCTATATTTAGTTGGACACATACTAAGCGCGAGTTATATCATTCCACAGTGGTAACAAGTGTCTCTTAGATGAGAAATAAGAGCACACCTAAAACCGATCATAAATCAATATAACCACAGACAATTTTGCTATAATTTTGACTGTTCCTTTAAAAGGTTTGTACTGTTTGTACTGTGTTATCCGTTGATCAGAAACAATATTTGAAAGTAGGTCGCTTTGGTATGAAGCATTATCTATTTTAACAGTAAGATTGATTAATTCGATTTTACATTCAACATAGATTTTTCGTTGAACATTGAAAACAACACTGATACATAGACAATATTCGTATCATATAATGTATAAACTACACCTATAAATTTTCAATATAAAGAACCGATGAAACATTTATGATAAGTAATTTTAATATAAACATCAAAGTAGACATATAAGAAGGGAATTGTAAAAAATACAGCATTGAAAGCAGTATCTGGCTAACATTTCAAAAATATTTATCAAATAAAGAGGTACCGAAGGCAAATTAAAGATCGAGGCGACAGCTGAACGCAGATTTGATTTTATCTGTACTGTTTGTCAGGATAATAAAATTAGAACACATTAACCTACCCTGATCCGTCCATTTCCGCCACCAAAGGAGTTTATTTTATTATTTTGGGACAAACCGTCGAACAGAGTCGAAAGCGTTAATTTCTACTCGTTCTTTTTTGTGATCCTTTCGTTTACAGTGGAAATGTTAATTATCATATAAGATCCTACTACTATTATAAAGGCGAAAGTTTGTATGGATGTATGGATGTTTGTTACTCTTTCACGTAAAAACTACTGAATGGATTTGAATGAAACTTTACCACAATATAGCTTATACATCAGAATAACATATAGGCTACAATTTTTGAGGTTTCTAATGTGAGGTCGTAAAAAAACACATTTTTTGCGCTACTAGACGGGACGAACCTGAAGTCCACGCGAACGAAGTCGCGGGCAAAAGCTAGTTCACTATCATTTTGACAGATGTGGGTAGGCTGATGTGCTTCCGGCTGTAAAAAGTCATTATTCTTAGACACCGGCTGTCGAAATTACAGTTAATTTTAACACATAAACTAAATGTAGTTTAACCCTAATCTAACAATTAAAACACCGAATAATTTATAGACCATGAACTATATCAATCGATTAGTCAAAACATTGATTAATAATAATAAGTATCGATAATTCACACATGATCCGTAAACTTCAATAAGTCGAAAGAACAGTTTGAGCAATTTTATACACGGTGCATTCGTTTACAGTAAAATAAAAGCATATTAGCACCTCCGCCAAGGTTAAACAGTCGTAGAAAGTAGTCATCGCATCATTATTGTCCGATTATGTTTTAACCCTTTAATTCCGCGAGGCCTAAAAATTGGTTCTTTGATTTATTTGAGTACAAACATTGGCCCTTCAGTCTTACATCTGTAAAATCGTATCTAATGTTACGACTTTTAGTCTTTAAAGGTGTAATACGTGTATATACCTATAATTAGTGCGTTCTGAGATGACTCGGTGTGGACTTAATATTCGAAATGTACCTACAGTCCCGATTCTCACATAATTTCAATCTCACCAACTCCGCTAAACGATAACGATATACACGAAGATGTTTTATTTATATTCAATCCCCGATTTCAGCTGCTTATAAAAGAATCGTCAATTAGTATAGAACCTATTACCCAGTTGTCAACGAGAATAGCTATTTCCCAAAGTAATCATTTAAAAATATGTATCGTTATGGTAAAGTAACTTTTGTTTTATTAATTTATTTTGGTACTTTCGGGAATTAATTTACGATGTAATGCTGCTGTAATCTGTGAACAGCCCATCAGTGTATAGAAAATAGTTTTTTTGTCATACCGCCTGACAACTGGGTATGCTTATTATTTACATAACTCTAACAAGGAACTCAAAATAACTTTAATTCATCCAAATGCTTTGGACAATAGAACTCAATCTTACTTTCATAGCATGCTCCACAAGATCTTGTGTTATTTACAAATTTTACATACTTATCCTAAGACTAAACCTAAAATTTTCAGCGAGTGACTCCCGAACACATAAGAAAGATCGCCGTTAGTAAAAGAAAACCAAAATTTAATACTTGTCTGTCTAGCATTTTCTCGTTATAAACCATAAACAAGTTGTGTTTGAAAATTTCGTCGAAAATAATATCTGACTGTCATTATTATTTTAAAAAGCGATGAGTTTTTGCGCATGCCTAAACACGTTGGGTAGTTGGCCAATGTGCGTACACCAGAGTTTATTATTTTTTCTATTATCTACGCTACGCCACACCTATACTAGGCAATGCACAAGTAGTCATTTGGCTTAATATAACATTACCATATTATCTATATTAAAATAATTCGCTAGGTGCAGTATGCAGAAGCAATACCCCAGTTTATGTTACTTCTTACATTAATCCACTAATTTAGTATCGCATTCGACATAGTAACGATGCACGACACTCAATCAAACAATTAATTTAGCCGGTCAGAGAATGCCATTTTGTCGTTTTCAATTTTGATATTGATAGTATAGCATAATTGACGAACTCTTGAAGTCTACAATTCTTCCATACATTTTGTGTCAAAATTAAAAATGACATAATAGCGTTTTCTGAGCGGCTAAATTATAGTTGACGCCGATACACCCGGTTTCGTTTGGACGTTTCACGCGCTACTACTCGAACTACGATTGTCGTACCTTAACGAGAATGTTACAAACGAACATTAACTACAATTACAATTAAAAAATTCAGACGACAAACGGTTTCTTCTGGACCTGTACAATTTACATCCATAAAAAGATTGACGATTATTTATTTCACTCCGAAAATATGATTTCCGACACTGAAGTCGTGATGTATAACAAAAATATGTAAACCACGAGGCGATATTTAATTTGTATAAATGGAGCTAAGCAGGTGTATAAAGTGGTATTAAAAAGCGTTATTTCTCTGTCGTGGTTTAGTTCTTGTCATACTGTTCTCGTATGCCACATGTAAGACTTCATTTGCTCTACTCTACAAGTTCCCGAAACACGTTACACCGCAGCACAACTGTTTGTGTCTTATTGTCTGCGCTGACTCCAATCATTTGCCATGACGTTCTATATTCTTTTCTTTCACCTAACTTGCTACAGCGAATGTTACGGATGGAATGAACAAGTGAAATCGTTGTCTGGTAGAATGACATGATTGCTTAGTAGTGGTAAAGTCGAAGGTGGTTTTGTTGACATCGTTGACCGACACGAAAAGTCCGAAAGTCTCTATGTAGTGACGAAACTTCTGCTGTTGGCAGTCAACGTGTTAAAAACGTACCGTGGCTCAATTCTGTCTCCCATGATCGTAGTCTTTTGTTTTATTAGTAGGAAAGACTACTGTCACTGTCACAGAATGTCACTCTTCTCGTTAGCGTGAACTAATTCGCCGATTGGTGTTGCTAGCCGTGTTCTAATGGTCGTACTTGAGTATGGAGTCGATGGAGAAGTCGGGCCGGCGCCGCTGTTCGATCATGATGAAGGTCTGCACGGTGCGCAGCGCCTCGGGCTCCGCTGAGGGCCCGGGCGAGGGGTCCTCGCCCCCGCCGCCGCTGCCGCTCCCGCTGCCGCCTTCGCCGCCGCCCGACTCCTTTCAGCTGGGCTTTTGTTGCACTTCCCGCATCATTAGCTGTGTTCACAGAAGATATAGTATATGATATGGTATATAGTTTACTTTTATTTGATAACGACTAAAAGTTGGAAGGCTGCATTTCCACAGAAGCTGAACAGGAACTGAATGGAGCTGAACAAATGTCAATTTTTTGCCCGTTGATTGGGAACATTATAGAAACCCAAATGACGACTCTTCTAGTATTTGAACAGTAAAAAACCAGCTTGAAACGCATAAAAAGTCACAAGGTTTAAGGATTTTATGACGGATGTATTCTAGAACTCGAAGTAGAGTATCGAAAATAAATAGTTAGCTAATAGATAATTAATATACAGTGGTGGACAGCTAATTAAAGACACTTTGAAAATTGTAAGTTCATCAAGTTTTGGGTTCGAATATTTTTGTGTTATGAATACATAGAAACCAGTTACTGTTGTAAAATAATCGTATGGGTTTTACGTATAATTTGAAGTTACTATTTGCCATAACCTTGATCTATTTTTCGTTACTTTTGACTTCAAATCTATTATAAGCAAAATAAGTGTACCAATTATGTGGACAACTAATTAAAGACACCTGATGTAAGTTAATGAAAACAAAAAAAAAACTGAAACTATAAAAAAGTCAGTTTACATGAAATTGAAATAGATTTTTTTTTAATGTTTTACAAAGTTTTTGATGTTTTGTCGTATGTCGTTTAGCTGTATTTTGACCTTTACTTAGTCCTGGTATTGGTGATATGCGTTTCTTGTTATCATGTATTAGAATTTGTTCTAATGCTTTCATAAAAGCGCCGTATAGTTAATAAACATTAGCAACATGTCTCGCTAGTGTATTACCTAATACAAGAATCTCAATTTTTCGATTGTATTGATGTGAGGACTATGGAAGCATATCTAAAAGATAGACAGTGTCCCTTAGGAAAACTGAGACGACCGTTGCAGTCGGTTATGTAAGTCGTAATAGTGAGTCTAAACTACAAAATA